>JAGXOD010001377.1:1720000-1737500 GCA_020368025.1 Brachyhypopomus occidentalis
AGGCCTTCTCTCGGAGAAGCTCAACTGGGATTCGTAAGGCAGATGTTGTATTTCTACTTGTTAACATCTGTTTCATGTGCCGGAGCTGGTAAGTGAAAGTTCTGGCTGTGATGTGCTTCAAGGGCAGTGGAGGGAGCCTAATTAGAACCCCGAGCCAAGACGCCTGGGGACGGCAAACTAAAACTCCGGCGAAACTTCCACCGCTGCTCACCAGAACCGCACGTTTACACTTCCAACACGTCCCAGCATGCGCCGCGCGCCTGAGCCTAATCAGCACATGCAATATTCAGGGAACAGCTTCCTTCTAAATGCTGCTCGTCTGTCACCCATCCAAATCCATTTACACACACTTAGTGAACATGCAGAAACAAGGCATCTGACAAGCTCTTCAATGGTCACCGTCATGTGCCTGTCCCGTGGGTCAGGGAAAACAATAAACAAAAACACACCGCACCCCCGCCATTCTCCTCCTCCTCCTCCTCCTCCTCTTCCTCCTCAACCACAACCCAGCACTACACACCACATTAGCAGTGTGGATTGGAGGAGGGGCTGGGGGAAGGGGGGGGGGGGGTGTGTGGTGGGGAGTGAGGAGTCTTTGCATGGATCAAAGTGAGCATTTCAAATGCACCAAACAATCGTGAGTAAACAACGCACTCATGGCTGGATTACATTACACAGGTGCAGCACTCAAAGAGCCTACATGCTGGGTTCCTGCTCGGGGAACAGCGCAGAATGGGCCGCATCTGGCAGCTCGGAGCCCCCCCCCCCCCACAGACGGGGACGGGGGGGACATGCAGGGACGCGGGCGAACCGGAGGCCCGCGACTACGCAAACGTGTCCCCACCTTCATTAGTTTCTAATCAGAGCGGAGACAGATTGAAGGATACCCAGATTAGATGGAGCAGTCAGACAGATATATGACCGATAGGGCAGATTAAAAGCGCGCGGGGCAATATTAATAACTATCATAACGGCAAGCCCGCCAACAAGGCACAGACAAACAGATGTGGTGGAGGGGTGGAAATCTTTTGTAAGGAAAATTAAGCACTGCTATCAGTCTCTGTCTGAGGGAGAGGGCCTTAAAACAAATGAGTATGACCCAGGAGGGCTGGGAGCCGTGCTGCCTCCGCTCTGACAGTGCATTCTGGGAAGAAAGCAGCCTCCACAGTTCAGACGCCACTACAGATGATGGATGAGACAGACAGCAGGAGGAAGGAGGGCGCGAACGGAATCATTCTGTCAGCGCCGGGACCCCAAACCCACGGCAACCGGACAAGTGACGGCACTAGCGGCGCGCGCGCGCACACACACACACACACACACTCACGCACAGAAAGTCCTTGCAGAGCAGAGCACGCGGAGAGCTCCGCTATTCTACGGAGCATCGGCGCACTCGGGGAAACGAGAGGCGCTTCATTCCGATTACCACTTTCTGTCTGCCGACACTGGGCTGACCGCGAGAGGAGGAGAGTCAAGGTCCCCTCCTTCAGGGTCAAACGCTCTTTCATAACCTTTAGCTGCAATTGTTCACACTCTCATGAGCTGCATGTCACCATAATGAAAGCTGAAGGAAGGGAAATTAATTTACAGAAACTGAGGAGAAAAAACGGACAAAGTTAATCAAGCAACTTAAACTACAATTAACTGATATGATGAAACATTAATGTGACCGATGTGAATACACACATTTTTTACTCCGGTATATTCCTTGTGAACTCCTGTGGCTACAGATGGAAATATTCGAAGGAGTTGTGTTTGCCGGGGTGGGAGCCACACGCACTCAGATGTGTGTGCGTACGAAATCGATGGTGCGAAAGTGATCTCGTCACGCAGTAGTGCCCCTGTGGTTGAAACACTGTAAAACACATTAATGACTCCTGTTTCAGCCTCCCCAGCACAGAGCTTAGAACATAAATATTTCCTTTAGTTAAGGGACCACAAATTGATGTTCCTATTAAGAGCAACAACACCCCCTCCCCCGGCTTGCACCACCAGCTCCCTACTGGACAATTAGCTGTGTACACACAACCTCCCACGGGAGGGGACGCCAGTCCAGGCAGACACTGGGCAACTGGCCCCTCTTTCTAGTTTCTCTGATTATCTGTTTGTCTCAGTCTATATGTCTCACTGTATCTATCATTCTCTCTCTCTCTGCGTAATGAGAGCTCTGTGGGGGGGGGGGGGGCAGGGCCTGGCGGCACAGGCAGACGCTGCGTTTGGCTGGAGCAAAACAAACAGCGTGATGGAGGAGGAGGATGAGAGAGGACGTCCCTTCCCGCTCCTGCTGCTCGAGAGCCCCGAGACGCCTCTCCTCCTGCCGGCAAGCGCACCGAGCCCAGCCGTCCGGAGCCGCCCCCCCCCAACCAAACCCATCGTCCACCCACACCAGCCTCCGCCACACAGCAGCCCGCCGCGAACAGAACCCGACCGGACCGGTACAGCGGTCGGCGGGAGTATGTGGGATCAAAGCCGCCACTCTGGACCCAGCGCGAGCGCGGTGAAGCGCGGCGCAGCAGAAAGAGCGCTGGGCCGTGAGCGCGAGCACAAAAGGCCCGGTTACGCGCTCTCTCCAGACACCAGGGCTCTCCTTCTTCTCTCAGTTCAGACATATTTAATGAACTGCTAATTAATCATCACACTATTAAATGAAGACCGTGACATTTCGTGAACTCAGACTGTAGCTGTTAAAAAGAGGAGGGAGAGAGAGAAAGAGAGAGAGAGAGAGAGAGAGGAAAAAAACCTCTGCCCACGATCATGACTTGTTGCTCGTGATGATAAAAAATATTCCTCTCGTGTTTAAGGCCCTATTAACAATTTAAATGACCTGCCGCCAAGCTTTTCCATAGCCTCGCTCCCGCTAAAGATTAGCTTCCCTGAGGTCCATTTAACAAGCCTATTACTCAAATCTACAACAGCAGCATCATTACTGATAGGCTGCGTTTTTTTTTTTTTTGTAATTCTTAATCTGCTTACTGACCAGCACTTATAGAAGAGCCACCACACTCAAACCAGAAGATCTTTATTTTATTAGAAATGGATTGTGAGCCAGATCCTGAAATCTGTAAATTACCCCGTGACGCACTGACGGCGGCAGGCAGGAGGCAGCAACACTGCACTAGCTCTTTGCCACAGAGTTTTACTCGGTGCCTAACAGCCTCACGCTTCTGTCACGTCGCTTTCTCTCCGCCTCGTCATCTGTCTTGCGGGCCGGCCGGCTGTCTGCCGGGCCACGCGTCTTCCTGTCCACTCCACTGTTGGAGCGGCTGGCCAGGTCTGCCTGCCTTTGAGATCCCTGCCTGCGGATGGATCAAATCACTCTGGACATCCCGGAGGTCTGAATGTCACTCGTTTTTCATCCCTCTTTTCCTGCCAGCCGGTGGCAGCAGGGAGGGAGGGAGAGCACACCGGGGAAGAGCGAGCCGCCACCTCTCCGTTGCCTCATCCCTCCATCCGGCTGTCCGTCCCTCGGTGGACACGTATAATTGGACACATCATCAATTTTACAGCAGCTGTTTGAGTGCGAGTCCTCTCTGAGTTGTCTGAAGCCCTCTCTGTCCCCAGAGCTGAAAGGCTACAAGCCCTGACACAGGCTCGCTGCACAGCTCTGCTCTGCTCTGCATTATAGAGCTGCAGACACTTTTTTGAAGGTTACCACACAAACTTCTAGCTGGACACAATCCAAAGACAGCCAAACGAGAGGAAAACCGCCCAGGGGAAGAGTAAAGGTGGGCCTGGCAGAAAGCTGATCTTCACACACACACACACACACACACACACACACACTCACACACTCACACACTCAGGCTTTTGTTTGGTGAGGTTTTCCCCTCTCTGGTGACAGAATGTCACTGGCACTTTAATCAAAGCTTTGTCCTCATGTATTGTTTAAAAACGATTCAGCAATTGCAGTCGCCACATTATTTGTGACCCCACACTAAGTGTCCAAATTGTAGGGCAAAAAGCTTCATGCCACACAAACGTGAAGATAATGCTCAAAGAAAAATGAGGACCAGGGAAAGAGAAGGAGAAAGGAGAGAGAAGGCGAGAGAAAGAAGAGAGAGGAGAGAGAGGGAGGGAGAGAGGGGAGAGAGAGAGAGAGAGGGAGAGAGAGAGGGAGAGAGGGAGGAGAGAGAGAGAGAGAGAGAGAGAGGGAGAGAGAGAGAGAGAGAGAGAGAGAGAGAGAGAGAGAGGACAGAGGCCTGTGTGTCAGAGGGAGCTGTGGGTGATCAGGCATCATTTCTCTGGCCTTTCTTCACTCGGCTGGGCTTCACTGTTTTATTCATGGCCTTAGTCCTGACCCGCCACACTCGTGTTCGGACAAATCACTCCTGATTAAGACAAATCTTTATTAGCCAGTCGCTCCAGCTTTTCCCATTCATCACGCGCTCTCTCCCTCTCCTCCCCTCCCTACACGCAGGGCCCGCCCTCTGCTTAAAAGGCCCCATTACTGACAGCCGGCGGAGCCGCAGAAGTGAGGCTGGCCCGTGGGTGATGAGACGCGGGTTTAATGGGTATGAATGACCACAGCAGTGGGCAAGTGTGCGGTAATGGAGCCGTTTGTTTAAGCGGGAGGAAGACGAGCACCGCTGCCCCTCCCTTTAGCCCCCAACCCCCCCCCCCCCCCCCCCCCCCCCGGCTGGCCCAGTAATAAGCGTGCTGCTATTGACAGGGCGGCGCTGTTGTTCGGGCCGCCGATGAGGACGGATGAGGGGCGTTGGCGTGCCAACGAGGGGCTCTAACGCTGATAAATCACCCGCATGCACAAGAACGCATGCGTGTAACAAACGAGTCAAACACGAAGATAACGGCGGGATCACTTGTGCTAAAACACACAGACAACAGAAAACAGAAAATGTACAGCATTTCCGGAAATGTCCACAAGAGATTTGTTTTTGATTGGAACCAGAAGCCTTACGTAAGTTCTGACCATCCACTACACCAGGTGTCACCCATGCGGCTGGGAGAACGTCAGCCTGTGTGCTGACAGGGAACCGCAGGCTTTAGGAGGGAGGAGACAAGACCGTGGCACATCTGCCAAAGAGACCCCAACTACAGGCTTCATGGAGAACCGCGCCAGATCCACACGAACCAAGAGGTGCAGGACGTCCAGGCCCTCTGGAGACCTGATGAGCCTGCCCTGCAGGAAGCAGCCCCTAAGGCGGCACGGCGGCCCTGCGGAGGAGGGTGAACCCGGCTCAGGGCATCGCTGGGTCACACACGGGGCTGAGGAGGGCGTGTTGCCGGGAACCCCACGTACCCCAGCAGAGACCTGGGAACATTCCTGCCATCTGGCATCCACACCAGAATGCAGCCCAGTGCCAGAAGACTGAAAGGCTCCCGAGCAACAATGTTTATTTATTTAACTTGGACATCAAAAAGCAACTTCTCCGTTTTACACTTTAATGTCCCTGGTCTGTTCGCACTGTTTTAATGCTCATCAACTCCAGTGCCCTCAGTAGCTCGATTCCTTTTGAGATGTATCTGTATAAATAATTGCAACAGATGCGAATATAAAGTGGAACTTGCCTTGACCGAAGTGTCTAACTCGTACAGCGGGAAAAAGCGGCACGAACTGTACTGCCTACGTCTCGGCACGACAGAGGGAGGTATAACAGTGAAGGGGGTTTTCCCCTTCTGTAAACTCTTAAGACTTAATGAAGCAGCATTACTGATCCATCTAAATGAAAACGCATATACTTCGGAGCTGGTTGTGATTGGCTCACGTACAAACATACACGCCGCAACGGTTTCTGGTTCCGCGTTAAGCGGCTACGGTTTTCATGGGCCACTGGACAGTCGTGCGTCCACTGTACCCGCACGGGTCCTCGTCCTCCATCCAGCGGACCACATTCATTAATTTTATACTTTCTGTACAGGAAATGATTTGTACTTGCAGATTAGGTCTGTGCTGATGGGAAATGTGCACCAAACGTGACCGAATGCAATTAAAACCCACATACACTGTCAACGGACTACATTAATATTGATGCATGTTTCACTACGTTTTCCTGCTTGCTTTTCCAGCTGTGGACAGAAATAATATTTATTATTTAGCTTTGTAAGAGGCACATGTGGGTCGGTACGAACCTGGCCATCACAAGAGGATAGAAAACTACAACTGCATACACTTCATGTCTCAACAAAGTTCCACGTGTCCAACAGCATCGCATCAGGAATACTTTAGCCACTACGTCGGCCTTCTTTTGCTGACAATGTCACGGGCTCAGAGGAACAGAAGCCTTATCAAATACAACACGAGTACAGAACACACTCCTCTGAGCTGTAAAGCACACACACATGTATGGAAGAACGGCAACCGGTGAAATCAAACTGTTGCAATCCCACAGCTGATCAAAACCTTGCTTTCCTCCGCAACGAAAGAGAGAGAAAGAGAGAGAGAGAGAGAGAGAGAGAGAGAGAGAGAAAGAGCTCAAGAGCTTAGAGGACACACATCTACAGGGGAGATCTGCCCTCAAAATGAGCTCAGGTCCTCCTCAACACTCAGTTTCCCAGCTCCAAATAACTACCAGCACAAGCAGCGAGCTAACTGGAGGAAAAACTTGACATTTCTCCACAATCTTTTAAAACAGATAAGGAGCGCTAATAATCCCATTACTGTTGATTAAACGCTTCAGCATCTCTAATCAGAAAGTTGACAGGCAGATCAAAGCGGCAAACACAAATTTCGCCTTTTAATTATCTGTACAACACCACACCTCAGGCTGATCCTCCCTGCCTGTCTCATAAAAAATAAAAAAATAAAAACCTCGGCCACAGACGAGACAGATCTAACACTTTATAACAGTTCATTATCCAATAAGACATGAACAACACAGAAAACACACCCACATCCCGAGCTTAAAAGGTGTCTTCACAATTAGCAAAGACCTGGGGAACCTGCAGGCCTGTGTATTGCAGGGCTCCAAATTGAAACACCTTAATTATGTTTGTCAAAATGGACACGCCATCACCCTCATTTGCAGGTTCTGACAGCGGCCCCCTGTGCAGGTGCAGGGAGAATTTAGCATCTGCACCTACTGATCGCAGTGTTGAGCGTCTGCTGTTTAATACCCAGACAAATAACCAAACACTTCCGTCCGAGTTGTGTTTTAGCCGCCCTGCTTCTTCTATAACAAAGAACAGTAGGAATGTCCTCGGGTACTTGGGAGAGTTTGCTCGCGCTACATGTCTAGACGCAGGAATAAGTCCTTCGCCTTTGTTCGCCTTGCCTTAAAGCTTCGTACCCAGCTGTTTGTACAGGGTATGGCTCGGGAACACATCTGACACGCCTAGTGTCCAGCACGTCAATACCAGTCCAAGCCCAAGGAGGAAGCTGCGCTGGATCTGACCGTACAGGTTAACTTCACAGCACTGATCCTTCCACATGGGAGACGTACAAATGACAGAGAGCGAAAACGGTCCAGCCAGCTTTAGCTAAATGCTTCGCGCTGTTCTTCTATCTTAGTAAACCTGACAACAATTTTACAGCCTTGTGCAAGATTCTTGAAAATGTTGCACGCTAAACCTTATTCACTAGCTCACAACTCTCATATCACACAACTGTGCAATATTAAACTGGGTGAGCTGGGATGCTCCTCAACCATTATGGCACTGCAGGACATCAGCTAGCGCATAGCACCACATCTGTAATGTAATCAGCTTGACGTTTATACCCCTGTACAGGCATCTATTTTTATGAATGTATAGTGTTTTTTTCTCTCTTTCCAGCACCTTTATGTAATATGTGTTTAGCAGATCTCTCTGCAGGCGCTCTTATCTGTACAGCCTCTGATGCACCTGCCTGTGATAAGAAACAGTATCTGATGTCTGAGGAGCTCAGCAAGCCTGCTGCTGTGGGTGTGTGTGTGTGTGTGTGTGTGTGGGGGGTGTGGCTAGCCCTAACGACGACACTGGCCAGCCCTAACGACGACACTGGCCAGCCCTAACGACGGCACTGGCCAGCCCTAACGACGGCACTGGCCAGCCCTAACGACGGCACTGGCCAGCCCTAACGACGGCACTGGCCAGCCCTAACTTGCTAGCCCTAACGACGACACTGGCCAGCCAGCCCTGGCCAACGACTGGCCAGCCCTAGCACACTGGCCAGCCCCTAGCGACGGCACTGGCCAGACGGCACTGGCCAGCCCTAACGACGGCACTGGCCAGCCCTAACGACGGCACTGGCCAGCCCTAACGACGGCACTGGCCAGCCCTAACGACGGCACTGGCCAGCCCTACGACGGCACTGGCCAGCCCTAGCGACGGCACTGGCCAGCCCTAACGACGGCACTGGCCAGCCCTAACGACGGCCCTGGCCAGCCCTAACGACGGCACTGGCCAGCCCTAGCGACGGCACTGGCCAGCCCTAACGACGGCACTGGCCAGCCCTAACGACGGCACTGGCCAGCCCTAACGACGGCACTGGCCAGCCCTGGCCAGCCCTAACTGGAGCCCGGCCCTGGCCAGCCCTACGGCACTGGCCAGCCCTAACGACGGCACTGGCCAGCCCTAACGACGGCACTGGCCAGCCCTAACGACGGCACTGGCCAGCCCTAACGACGGCACTGGCCAGCCCTAACGACGGCACTGGCCAGCCCTAGCGACATGCTCGCTACACTGCGATCTACAGGAGGCATTTAGCCTAAAATGAGCGATTTGGCCGCTGCTGTTTGTGGACAGCTATGGGCTCTGGGAGAACAAGGAGCTGTAACATGGTCTAATCTCCCTGGGGGTTGAGAGACTGTCTACAACAACCAATGTGACCATTGTATTTTAAAAGCCAATAAAATGCATTCTCAAAAAAAAACAAAAAAAAAAAAAAAAAAAACAAAAAAAAACAAATAAATAAAAATCAGTAAATAAATAAATAAAAATCTCCAGAGTCCTCTCATTATGCTCACAAAAGCAGTCCTAATCCAGTCAAAACGAGTGAAAAATCAGCAAAAATTATTCCTCTCTCCATTTATATCTTGCTAAATGCATCAGTGGCATGCCAATGATATGTAAAATATGTATACTCTCAAAACAAACAAACACTCTCCGGGGAAATAGGACTGTCTGCGGTAATTTAGTTAAAGCGGAAACGGAGGGCGTGAAAGCAAGACATCAAACATGCGTGTGAATGGGATGGAAGCAGCGGCGTGCGAGACTGCGCTGCTAGAGTCGGAGCGCTGACACGTTCTGACAGTTCCCAACACTTAAAGATTCTCCAAACTCCAACTTTGAATTCATTAATACTCATGAGCAAAGGATTCGTCTCCCAACACTGGGGGGGGGGGGATGGTCTGGTTGAACATGTTTACCAATCTGCATAAGTGGAACATGGAGCAAAATGGCCACTCTTACTGAAAAGAAGTCATTACAAATTTGGAAGCTTGAAAAGAAGGCCTTACAAATTTGGTCTTAAATGGGGTAAGTTGAGCTTCGAGCTTTAAAGATTTGACAAACATAATTATACAGTATAATGTAAGAGAAAATGACAATATTTCATATTTGGCTTATTTTCTCAGGTCAATGGTCCATACTCTCATGCCTCTGCGTGTGTCACTGGGTCCTCTGGCCCAGGAAAGCACCTCTCCTCTGCGCTGTGGTCGCTCTTGGCTGTCTCCATGTTTAAATACTGTTTTAAAACCTAAGGTGTCTGCAATATTTTTTTTTTGTGTGTGGTTTGTTTGCTTCCATGGCGATCCAGGGTCTGGACGCAGAACACAGTGGCTTTGTGGCCAGCCACAACACGAGTTTGTCTCGGTCTCTGGGTTAATACCAACACACTTCCCATCTCCAGTGAAAGCCAAATAATAATGCCATTATAAGGGAGAGATGGGGCACGGAGGCAGGCCACAAAAGGGCCGCGCGTCATGTGCTTAATGTACCAGTGAACGCGGCCAGCCTGATGAAGAGGGATTATTGTCGCCGGCAGCGGCCACTCTGTCCCGCATATGTCTGGGCCCACAGCATTCTGGGAGAACAGGTCACAAGGACACCTGAAGTCGGGGGTGCCAAACTGCAGCTTTCAAATAAAGCGCTAAACATTCAGCTTTCCCCGAGCAAACTCTGCATAAAGATACCCCGAACCACACAGAGCTGACAGCCTTTTACGGCGGTGTTTTTTTCTTCTTCTTCTTCCTACTTTCACTAAATATGGGAAATAAAGGGATTTTAACTTATAATAACAGCGCTTGAACTTTTCTCGATGCAGGGGAATAACATTTCCCATTGTTCCCTGGGGCATCTTGCCCACTTTCCCTTTCGCCTCCTTTGATATCCGGTATAATGGCCGCAACTGAACAAGCTGGTATTTCTCCCCCACAGAGCACACTCAAGTGTCCGCGAACATGAAGCACACAATTAGGCGGACCTCTCCCGACGCTCCTGCTGGCTGGACACTGCCGAATGCCTCCTCACAATAAACTAATGACACACTGCAACACATTGGCCAAATGAGATATTATTATTCATTGCCAAATGGTGTTCAGGTACGACTGAACAGGAGTCCATGTGAGGAAGATAAATCCACACCTGCGCCTGTGAGAGTTTCAACTTTAAAAGTCCACAAAGTTAACAAAAGGCGATCAAAAAGGATTTTGCAAATTGAGAACAACCGTAGTGAGCGTGTGTGCGTGTGTGTGTGAGTGTATACACACCACCCGGTGAGGAATATGTATGCATACCAAAAGATCGTGCTTTAACGTTACTATCCTTGAGAAATGAGGGAACTATAAAAAATAAAAAAAATAAAAAAAGAGAGAGACAGAAACTAAAAAACATGATAATCTGTTTTGAAAAGTTTTTTTTTTTAGTCAACATTCAACACTTACAGAAATAAATACTTTCCAGTTCTGTGACCAAGTCCAACAACTTGGACTGTGAGTTTCATGTGACTTTCCGTTCCTTTTTGAGACTTTAATTCAGCAGTAATTCCCTCTGACTGCAGCACCACAGCAATTCGGTTATGGAGATGTTCCGACTGGCTTTAAACGCGGCCAAACGGAAGAGCTAGCAGCAAAAGTGACCATCACACATGGCCGAAGCAAAAACTGGCACGTCATAAGTGGAGCTGAAAGACATGCAGCTCCTCTGCTGAACTGCCCTCAGCCTAGCGCGTATCCTCCCCAACCTCCCCGCCATCTCACCCACTAATGAAGCGTATCTAACTTTTTAGACACGGCAGAACTAATTTAATCTAACTTCTGAGGGCCGCCCGTGCCTCCAGATTAATTATTCATAAAGGACACAATATTATACCTCAATTGTCAACTCTGAGTCCTTTTCAAATGCCTGTCTGACTTCCCTCCCTCTGGTCTTCTGCCTTTTCTTTCTTCTCCACTCGCGTGTTTTTTTTTTTTTAATCTATGACCAAGTGCTAGACATTGTTATGGTCGCCGTCGAACAAAACTATTTGTTTTTTGAAGTGGGCTGGTGGCGGCGGGCGAGTGGAGCCGGTCGTAGGTGTTATTTGGGAGCAGCTCCCCACAGGTGGGGGCGGGCAGCCGTACCAAAGCGGAGAGCCACCGTGTGGGGTAATAACACAACCTGGATACCTTCCCCTCGCCCATGAATAATGCATGCTACCTCTCCTCATCCTTAATGTTGTGTAGATCAGTGGGTATGAGGAGAGCAGGGCGGTAGGATCTGCACACGGCGGCCTGCTGCCAGCCGTTCACCAACACACACACACACACACAAGTACACACGTGTGCAAACACACACACACACACACACACACACAGAGGCTCTCTCTAGTCAGCGTGATGGAATGTGACCTCAGCATGAGTGACAGGCAGAGGGGCTTTGGATCCGTGTGGGACCCCCGCGGTCTGCTGCCTTCACGACTCTAATGCAGAGGACGCTGGGCAAGAAGGCCAGCCAAACCATGAATACGCCGACACAGAGCTGGTGAACAAAAACGACACCGGCACCAGCACCACACACCCCAACAGCTACACCTCTCCTTTGAGGAATTTATTAACAGATGGCTTGCAATATTTCTACGCTTCGGAAGTCTACACAGATAGTTATCCGGCATACACGGCGTGCCGGAACAGTTGGCAGGGGCCTACAAGTGTTGTCACTATGGCAATATGTCGTTGATGTTTGTGGCTTCACCTGCCCTCTTCGCTTTAAGGTGCCTGCAGCAGCTCTGTGGAACATCACAAAATCCTTCACGCCACACTGACAACACCAAAGCAGGCACACGCTTAGCATCAGTGCTCTATACGAGGACACGGTGGCGTCACTGCAAGAAGGCCTGTCACGCTACACTCCAGGCATAACGTATGGAGTCCAGATTGCAGATCATGGATTCATAAAAAACACATGAAAAAGCCTATAGACAATTACAGTATTGAATGCCTGCTACATGCATACAATACATACATTATGTATATGTATATATATAAATGCTTGACATTATACCCTCCTTTTAGTTTATCTGAGTAAAAATGACTGCTTATAGTTTTTCAAGCCTTATTTAAGTGTTTTGTACTTCTGCGACTGGGTGCAATTACTGTGCCATTACTTATAAGCTCAGAACAACAGTGAGATGCCAGGTGAAATACATTATGCATGGTGAAACAGTTCTGAGATATACTTTTGACGTTGTGCCAACCTTTACATACCATACACTCCTGATCAGCGTTATTAAATCCACTTTACTGTTGACCCATTGATTACTGCTGGTCATTCATTTAAAATGAGCTTTATACACAAATGTAAAAAAAAAAAAAAAAAAAAAAGATTCCCACGTAACAAAAATGTGCGTTGTGGGCCAGTGAACGCCTTAGTGTCACAATAGGTACAATATGCATGTCTCTACTGAGCGAAACAACAGTGAGCTATGAGACAGCGACAACGTGAGCAGACACACCAACACACACATATCTGTGGGGGTGAACACACACACACACACGCATATCTGCGGGGGTGAACAGCTGTGAGTCGGCTGGAGGACAAAGGCGCCGCTGTTAAGGATAGTGTGCTGTTTATGGACTGGCGGCGGCCTCCCCAACGCAGCGCAGTACCAGGGCCACGGGCTGCGGCGTCCACGGCTCACAAAGCGCTGCCTGTCAGCAGGAGTGTCGGGTCGGCCCGCGGGCCGCCACCACCACCACACATTGTTCCGCTGCCGGACACGGCCGGGGAGGAGCGGCGGCCGCACGTACAGCGCGCACACACACACACACACACACACGTTATGGCAGTTTTGTCGGGACACGGAACGGGGATGTGGGGGAGGGGGGTGGATGTGTACATTTCCCTTGGTAGGTCATGTTGTACACAGGTTTCAGTTTAGACAGTTTTGAGTTGGCTGTTATTTCCACATATAGTTCCTTCGTTTTTTATAAAGCATGCAGAAAAAGGTCCAGGACGTTTTCATGGTTAATGTGAAAATGTCTTGCGTGAAGGCTAAACAGAGTTCAGAAAGCACACGAGAGGCGTCGTTGCGACATATTTCTGTGTGCAGAGAGCACCAGTTACAACAAAACCAAGCACACCACCCTCTACGACAACAGGAGCAACTGGGAGCAGCGGTGGCTAAGAGGAGGTAATACGAGCGGATTAGCCGCGGCAGCTGCACCGGTGGCGGAGTGTGAGCGCGCATGTGTGTGTGTGTGTGTGTGATCGTAATTGGGCCCGACGCGTGACATCCCCCCGCTTGCCTCAGGGCAGAAGCCAGGGTGCGAGAGCACCAGCTGGGGGCACGGCCAGGTTGGCACCGCGTCCCGGCTTGGCCTGGCACGGCACGCCGGCCTGGCGGCAGGAGCGGAGCCCCGCCTCTGAGATGCGGGCCGGGCTAACGAGGGCCAGGACGTGCTGCTTAAGAATTCCTCCACATCCTCCAGGCGGCAAGAGGGCGCGCAAGACGCACGCACGCACGCACGCACGCACGCACTCACGCACGCGGGCCGGCGCCGCCGCCGCCGCTGACGACCGCGGGCCTCGGGAAGACGGCAGCCAGCAAGGAGAAGAAGACCGGAGCACAAAGAGGGCGAGAGAGATCTTCCCCGTAACAGGGTCCGTCCGGAGATCTGACAGGAGTGAAACAGTGCTCTGCCTTTCATTCCTCACAGGCCGGATGTCCATACAGGCGTCGCTAATGCGAAATAAATGATATTCCGTCGGGCAGGAGTCCCTGCAATTCCGGCTACCGTCGTCTGCCCAAGACCCCATGCATCAAGGCCGCGGCTACAAATGAAACTTTCCCAGAGTGCAACTGGCGAGCTGCATAATTAAAGGGGTTGGCGGTCGCCATGTTATTATCCTTGTTTGCATTAAAGGGAAACTAATAATGCTCCCAGCAGGCCCGGAGTGGACAAGCATCAGCGCCGGCACGGGCGCATGCAGGAGCAGGTCAGCTAGACGCGGACGCTCTGAACATCGAGCTAATTTCGATCTCAGATGTCACACAAAACATCAAGGAGGTCCCATCTCCTTCCAAAGCTTAAATTAGCAGAGGTTTAAGATCATGTTTTTTTTTTCTTCTTCTTCTTTCCATCCTAAGATATAAAAAATGGATTAAATGAAGCTGAAGTCGGGTTTAATGAGCCCAGCCGGGACATGCGGAGGGCTTTGAGGAGCAGGAAGACCAAGCTGCAGCGTTTCCGTCTCGGTGCCAGTGGCCCGGGTCCAGGGGAGGCGCTGCGTCTGGGAAGAGACCGGCCGTCCCGCCGGGCCTCCGCACCGCTGCCTCCGTCGACTGGCAGCCGAGAGGCCGGCAAACGTTGCAGGGCGACCGCCCACCCCGGCCGGCCGGGAACGCGGCGGACGCCCCGTGTCACCGAGGGCCGTTTGGAAGCGTCTGCGTGGAGAGTGGGTTAGCGGGGCAAACGCTAGGAGCTGCAGAGCCGCTGGGTAATGCAGATCTGGCCGGCGACAGAGTCACACGCATTTAGGGGTTTGGTGTTTCCTTCTGACAGGGGGCCTTCATTAGCCTCTCGTATCGGTTACAAGGGGCGGCCATCCACGTGTTGACACCGCGCTGAACGGACGAATGGCGGGAAGAGCGCGGGGAGGGGGAGCGGGCTTGGACCCACAGGACCTCCGGCCCCTCTGGCTCAGAGCCCAGTCTCGCAAAGATCTGTGGGTCTGTCAGCAAGCCCTGGCCACACGCCCTCCTCTCTGAACAGCACCACCACCGCGCCACCACCGCGCCACGCTCAGACGCCGCACGGCAACATTGACGACGCCAAGCATAACTGAGGTGGGCCTCTTCACCCACTAACGCCGACAACTGTCCTCAGGTCAGGCGGAGAGGGGGCAGAAGAAAGGGGAGGAGGTGGAGGAGGGAGGGAGGGAGCCCGGGCCCTAGCAGGTAGCCCTGGGCAGCAGCCAGGGAGGGATACGCCGCATTCCTCCACTACTTCTCCTGTCAGCAATTAGCACCTGTCAGAGGCCCCAGCGCTGTCATTTACAAATAGCCCCAGATTAAAATACCAAGCCGGGGCTGCAGCAAGCACGCGGCCTTCTGCGACATGGCTGGGGTTAGGGACGTACGCGGGAGGCGAGGAAAACAAACAAACACGTATACCAGCAAGAGAGGAGAGCCGGGATGGAACACAGCACACGGGAGGGGGGAAAAAACCGGCGGAATCCGCAGAACGAGGAGAGAGGCAGAGAGAGGCGGAGAGAGGCGGAGAGAGGCGGAGAGAGGCAGAGAGAGGCGGAGAGAGGCGGAGAGAGGCGGAGAGAGGCAGAGAGAGGCAGAGAGAGGCGGAGAGAGGCGGAGAGAGGCGGAGAGAGGCGGAGAGAGGCAGAGAGAGGCGGAGAGAGGCGGAGAGAGGCGGAGAGAGGCAGAGCAACGGCCCTCGGCTAAAACACGGCGCCCGTGCAGCCGAGAGCGAGAGGAGCGGGACGCAGTGCCGGATGCCTCGGCGCCGACCCGCTTGCTCTACACACAGCACACCGGGACGCCCTGAGCAGGAGACACGAGATGCTCCACACACAGGGTGCATATGCTAAAACCAGCCTAATGAGTAAAGTGTGTGTGTGTGTGTGTGTGTGTGTGCATGTTTGTTTATGTGTGTGTATGTGTATGACAGATCTGGTGTCAGGCGTAATGCAGAATCCTAACAGTGAAAAATGACCTGTCTGTCCGGCGCGTTCCCGAGCCACCGAGCCGCCTGCCACTCAAGCCAGCGTGGGCCGGGCACGGGCAGGTAACACCTGCGGTTCCGCTCCATTACGACCAGCAGCGCACTCGTCCCTCACACACACTGGGTGTTCAGCGCTCACTGTTTGGAGACACTTTTGACAGCGCATGAAACAGCAGCTATGGGTATGTCATCTCAACGAGGCATTTAGCTTAGGCTCTGATAGGGATTATCCGATGACATTATAATAAGTCTACATGTCACTTGGATAACACAAGAGAGATGGAGAATGTAATAGAGCTGTATTGTTGTTGCTTCACACCAAGAACAGGACGTCATAATGCTAATTATTATAATAAACTATATTTGTTCACATAGTAATATATAAATAAGGATTATTTTGCTATTACATCCATGAACGTTTCAATAATGTTTCTTAGTATCTTAGTATAGTGAATTTTCTGAAAGTTAGAAAAGCAAAAGGACAGAAAGAAGAAAAAAGAGTGTGTGTGTGTGTGTGTGCATGAGAAAGAGAGAAAGAGAGGACCATAGTCCTGCACATAAACACATGATAAACACATGATTGTCTCTGACACTGGTTTGGTCCGGTACAACAAGTGGCACATATCCATCATTACACATAAACCTGCTTATGCATACCACCATACCAGAACACACACACACCGCAGAGAGAGAAGCGCACAAAGAGCTTTAAGGAGAAAAGTCACACAGTGCGTTAGTGTGTTGGAGGAGGCACATCAACACTATTGTAATTTTGCTAAAGATTTAAAGCCATCCGTCTATGCTGTTGAGCATGAAATGTACATTATTTCAAGCTCCATTCATGCTATGGAGCATTGAACTATCCATTCACTCACTTTCACGTCCTGACACACTGATACCCCTCTATCACCCTCTAGAGGATGGAGGACTACGTCAGGGTTTAAGGACAATAAATAAATAAACAAATAATCCTAAAAATAATGAAACAAACACCCCCCAACATTCATATTTAACACTTCCCCTATAATGACCTGTAATCTATAATGTATAGCACATCCTCAGATCACACATATGTGCACCAGCAGACATATACAGTATATGCATGTATATATGCTGAGGCATATGAGGAGTAGGAGTGCATTGTGGGTAAGACTGACCCTCGCAGCTGCTCTCCAGGGTATAAATAAACATGTGCGTGCAGGGCAATCCTCTAATCACAGGGCCCGAAATCAAATTTATTCAAGCATTAATATTTTAGTGCACAGCCATGTGAGAGAGCATGAATGATTAATTTAGACATCACCTCTGTCACAATGCGTTACCCATCTGGCCTCTGATCCACTTTTGAGAATAGTAAACAAAGACTTTTTTTTTTTTTTTTGAGTTTTGTTATCAATGTCTAGTTTTGA
>JAGXOD010001377.1:2385000-2432500 GCA_020368025.1 Brachyhypopomus occidentalis
CTGTACACGTATGTATGGCGTCGCAGCACCATTTCCACCATTTCCGCCCCCTCTTGCTTATCTCCAAGTCAAACTGACCTGTGTGTAGAGGCGTTTAGGTCACCTTTGTCTTTCCTCTCGCTACACGTCGCTGCCTTTTGTTCGATTTTCTCATTACTGCTCGCAGGAAGAGCCCAGCACGTGAAGGCCAGGAAGGGCTGCCTGAGCCTGGGAGGAGTGGAGGGGGTGGAGAGGGCTGTAGGGTGGAGTCGCCCTCCCGCCTCGCCTACACATGATGTCCTGCATCAGCACCCTACAAATGTGTTGAGGCTGAGCAGCATCTAGTGGCTGAAGCAGATGATCGTGATGACCTCAGCCAGGATTAACTGTGACTCAACAGCAGTTCCTAGTGGAGTTAAGGGGCCATGGCCGAACCCAGATGAACCCCCCCCACACACACACATACACACACACACACACACTCCATGATGGAGCGCAGTCATGAAGCCGCTCCTCTACAGTGTTCCCTTTGTACACGAGCGACCCCCTCTCCTCTCTCAGGGACAGTGTTGAAAGAGCTCTGTCAGTCGGATCTGAACTGTGGTGCCAGACCCGCGTCTCAGGGCCGTGTGCGCTCAGACAGAATAGGGCGCTGGAAAACACAGGAGCCGACAACCTGTGAAAATAATTTGCCTGGGATAAAGGGAACGGAAACAATCATTGCTAAATGCTTCCTTATTACAGAACAGCCCTCTGCTTCATTCTGCATAAGCTGTAGGGATGAACCGCACACACACACAGCATCCAGTGGCTTTAATGGCCAATTTGCCCTCAGTACAACTGGCCACAGGGACTCTCCATTCACTTGGGCTTCTGCCTTTATTAAAATGTGTCATTATTAGTTTCTGGGTGATGATGGCTACTCTGCTCATTTGCTTGACAATTATGTTTGAAACAAGTCATAAGCAAACCATTGGGGCTTTGTTTATATAACCCTAGCTCCCCAAAAGAAGAGAGTAAGAAATCCAACATGACTGAGGTAGCACCCTCGCCATGACGATGCGTGAAATCTAAACAGAATTTGCCGATTAATTGGACGGCGGGGTTTTTCTGAGCATCGCCCCTGCGGCTCCGCCCGAGTCCTGTTAATGGTGCAACTAAAGCCCACTTTCCCTTTTCTGCATTGGGAACACAG
The DNA here is from genome assembly GCA_020368025.1 of Brachyhypopomus occidentalis. Lineage (NCBI taxonomy): Eukaryota > Metazoa > Chordata > Actinopteri > Gymnotiformes > Hypopomidae > Brachyhypopomus > Brachyhypopomus occidentalis. The sequence goes on from JAGXOD010001377.1 coordinate 2,386,175, forward strand.
CCAAGCCAATTATGAGGACGGGGTGTCCAACAAAGCAACATCTCATTCCCTTACTCATGGAACCAAGTATATATATATACATATTAGTCATATCCATCACTTTGACATCAGCGCTATTACCGATGCCATACCGCCTGTGCGGCCCAGCCTAAGACAGCCCTGCAGTGACCACTGGAGATATGCAGATGATCTAACCAGGTTCAAGCTCCGACGCCTCCAGCCACAGCCTGTAATACAAATGTCATCGTTGCCAGTTCTTGCAAGCGGAACCCCCCCTCTCCCGACACCACCACGGGGCAGCAGGCGCCTCACTGAAATTCATACTGAAGAACCCGAACAAACGCGTGTGGGGAGGGGAGCCAGCCCACCGGAGCACAGACATGCCTGCTCTAGAGGGGAGTGGCCATGCTCCTTGGGGGAGGAGCTCACACACCGTGAGGGGAAGATAAATGACTTGCTCTGGTAATGCTATGCATGCACCACACCCACAGCTCCTCACCCATAGCACCTCACCCACAGCTCCTCACCCACAGCACCACACCCACAGCTCCTCACCCACAGCTCCTCACCCACAGCACCTCACCCACAGCTCCTCACCCACAGCACCACACCCACAGCTCCTCACCCATAGCACCTCACCCACAGCTCCTCACCCACAGCTCCTCACCCACAGCACCACACCCACAGCACCACACCCACAGCTCCTCACCCACAGCACCACACCCATAGCTCCTCACCCACAGTTTCTCACCCACAGCACCTCACCCACAGCTCCTCACCCACAGCACCACACCCACAGCTCCTCACCCACAGCACCACACCCACAGCTCCTCACCCACAGCACTGCCTTTCCCTCACACCGCCGCGACCGCGTCGTCTGTCTACTTTCTGTTCACCACTTTTGTCCATCACAAGTAATTGTATTATGGTAATGCCTTTGAGTTTTCAGATACAGGGGGTGTAATTATTCTTCAATGTGTCATTGTCTTGTGTCAGTGGATTTTATGCATTGCCCTTGGTCATTACCTGTAACCTTGCACCTTCAGACACCTTTTCTTAATTCTCTGCGCTGGAGTATATGTGTCATCATTCCTGATCAACTGAATTTAATTGACAGACTTCGCTGCAGAGTGACATGAGCTGTGCTTAATAAAATGGCAACCCTAAGAGCAAACACTTGATTCGCTTTCCTTGTGGCTCCCCGAAAGAGTTTTATCAATCTTCACTTCTTAATACAGAAGCCAGAAATGGTTCGACTCTTCTTTAAGTATCGCCATCCCAAAATTCCATTTCTTGTGATATCAAACGAATGTGATTCAACAGTGCCGAAAGTTTTTCGTCATTAACCACTGCCACCAAGAACTAATCCGCACAGGCACAGACTCGACGCCTGAGACATATTTTACCCTGACTATCATTAAATGCACACTGGTTCACAGCTCCGGCATATGTTGATCAAATGGCGCACACCCAATTTCACACACGTTTCTGTTCTGAGGGTGTCAGAGTTTTACGGCTACAGCCAGGCCGAAGATACTGAGCACAGTTGTGGTTCCGTGAGCCCGGGAAAGTGTTCACATATCTAGACACACGGGTCTGTCTGCAGGGGCTCATGATCCACACTGTAATTATAGCCAAGCAAGCAAAAACAAAATACAAATAAAGTACAAGTAAGTACAAATGAAAACCATCAGTTTGTCATTATAAGACATTCACAGCCAGATTAGCAAACCCCTGGAAGGGGCACAGGGTCACTTCGCTCAGTGCACACGTACGTCTGGAGTGAACAGTGCAGCCTCAGAGAGGAGGAATGAGCACTCTCAATCAACTCCATCACAGAGCCAGGCTAGCCAGCACTGAGAGGCACTGAGAGGCACTGAGAGGCACTGAGAGGCCCAGGGCACGTTTTACACCGTTTGTATGCCAAATCGTACACCCCAGCCAAACTTTTCCCTCAACTCTGGCTCTAATGGATTGAATACGATCTGAAAACCTCCACTGAGTGGAGAAGCGAAGCTCCACCTGCTTCAGGTTCCGCCCTGAATGGTATGGAACAACCGGGGAGGGAGCAACACATAAAGATTCATTTAGCACCGCATACATCCGAAATAACACCTGTGCAAGACAGAACCGTGGGGAGCTGGGCGTAATCGATTCAAACAAATCGACGTCAGCCCAGCCCGGTGATCCGCGCTACCACCTAAGCCCGCTCTCACCCTTTCTTGGTCTGTTTCTCAGCAGGAAATCCATACCGTGACCCAGATAACCTGCAACGAACGTGGCGCACAGCCTCGACAAATTCACCAGAGCCCCACGGACGCCCTCGTGGCGGCGAGCTGAACGCGGCCCGTGGGCAGGCGGAGAGCCTTCGCGCTGCTCATGGACGTACAGTCGGTATGGATCACAGCATGAAGCTCCTTCACATCTGGCACCACAGCAAGCAGCTCCCGAAAAGCTGATCTGCTCCCGAGGTCCCTGGCTGGGCGACTCGTGTATAATACCTCCCAGAAGGGAAGGAAGATGCTCATGGTGATCGCTTTCCACATGAGCACCTGGTCCAACATCATTCCTGGAGACAGCAGAGAAAGTTGTCTCCATGCAACCTGGAACTTTCAGAAACTTTTCAAATGGGCGAATTTCCTTGAAGTTCAGCCAGCAGCGAAGGGGTTTCTCATACGACAGACGGACAGAAACTATTGTCGCCGCCATCGATTTACATCTGAAATGCTTTCGAGGCCGATGCATAGATAGCATGCATTCAGCTCCGAGGAGAGAGACCCACAACTGTGAATGAATCAGCCCAAGTATGAGCATGCAGGAGTGGGGGGGAAATAAAAAATTAAATAGAGCCCTAAAAAGGACAAGCACGAATGCCTCTGAAAACTGCACACATTTCTGAAGTATGGAACTCGCTTGGTACCTGAGGCTGAAAATAACTTATTCTGGAGGCAACAGGCTCTGTGCTATAGGTGTGCTCTGTAGGCTGCAGTGTGTTCTGGTCTGGTCCCAGAGAGTGAGATCAAGTGTGTGTGTGTGTGTGTGTGTTTGTGTGTGTGCGCGTGTCTGTGTGTGTGTGTGTGTGTGTGTCCTGCACGTGCACAAGCGAGTGCTTTGGTAACCACTGGCCTCATCTATTCTGAAAAAGGCAAGGGATGTTTGCTCATGGTGTAAAGGGTTTTTGTTGCTGTATTTGCTTACACCAACACTTCTTACATACAACCAACGACAAGAATAAGTGCGGAGAAAGAGAGGGAGAGGGGATGCAGAGAGAGAGAGAGAGAAAGAAGAGAGAAAGAGAGAGCAAGTCTAAGGAAGATATTTCTCCAAACCTCCTCAGTCCACCAGCTCTGCTCCAGTGCCACTCTGAGCTCCACTCTCCTCAAAACAGCCCCTCCCCCCAAGGCCAAGGTTTCCCTCAGACTGATCTTGACCAAGAACAAACCTTCACCAATACGACATTGGATTATAGTCCTGAATACCAATTGGTCATATGTGCAAAAGCAGTGTGACGTGACAGGACCACCCATATATGTGTGACACAAGACAGCAGTGGTAGCAGATGAGAACAAGACTTCACAGACTTCATAGACCAGAGTTTGGCCTACAAATGCTAGCGACTGGAGAATTAGCAGCCTGAAATCTGAGGTGGACCACCTCAAGGTGAAAGCCTCAAGGAGAAAGCTTTGATTCTTGTTCAGCAGTAACAACCGGCCCCACCATTAATCCATACCCCAGCGTACCGGCATGACTATCAGAGCTGGGAATGAGCTAAATGCACAGTGACGCACACACACTTACGAAATGACGAAAACATGCTAGCGAGCTCCCGTAGATGAAGTTCATTAAACTCCAGCTGCCGCAAGAGATAATACGCTTAAAATAATATGAGTAATAGCAAAGCTGCAGTCGAGGGGGGGTTTGGGAGTGGGGGGGGGGGGAGAGACGTGCTGATGTCTGCTGCTATTGAGTAAAGTAACACTAATAGGCAAGTAATGGACTTTCTGAGCACAACAGCACAAATGGGTTTTCAGAGCACAACAGGGTCTGCAGTTATCGAGAACTGAGGAGAGGAAGGAGTGGGGCTTTCATGTGCGGTGGGTGGAGCACGAGGGGCCTCCATGTCAAACCTCTGGCCTATTACTTGGCATTATTCTATCCGGGCTTCCGTGGCTGTCACATTCAAGGGCATCCACCCGAAAACACCAACTTCTGAAGCAGCATCAAAGTGAATGGGAGAAGCAGCATCTCTGGTCGTCAGCGCCCAGACCTGCCTGAACGAGAAGAAACTCTGGTGCCCTCGTGCAGCGGGAGACGCAACGAGATCCTTCGTCTTGATCTCCGTTTAAATTCGCCCACCACGCATTAACTGCGTTATTGTAAACACTGTAGGCTTCGAAAGCCTTGACAGGCCTTTGTTTTTGATTAATTACATTTGATAATGAGTCTCACTGTTAGACATGATTATTACATCAATGGGATAATTAGTGTTTACTTTGAAGTTGCATTATGAATTATGCAATGTAGCACGCAAAATAAGCCACTCTGACACCCGTGTCAGCAGACGGAAAAATGCAGACACTAAAAAGGTCAGTGCATTAAATTTATTTCTTGGGCGTTTCATATTTTGAAAGCTCCCTCCCTCCCCCCAGTGGTCCCTCTGGCTGCAAGTGACAGGGATGAAGTGGCAGTATTGGAGTGCTGCCTGGGGAGGGTGAGTAATTACCCGGTCATGGTGTCTCTGTGCATAGAAAGCAGGAGCAGAGGGGGACGAGCAGGACAAAAGCTAAGGGAGGGGACATGATCCAGGATAAGAGCCCAGCGCAGACAGACCCGCGTCCTGCCCCAGGAAGACTGCTGCAGAAGGGGCAGGGGCAGTTGTAGCTAAGAATAAGCATGTTTGGGTTAAGCGCATGTAATCCCATAATTAGATACCAATTAATACAGGACAATGAAGACAACAATTAGAAGGCAGTTAGAGGTGATTAGGAGTGTATGGAGCATTAAAACGTAATGAGACGATGGGGAATTGGTGTCGTCGAGGCTCAAGGACTACCTGGAGACCAGGAGAAGGGGGCAGGAGAGGGGGGGGTAAACACCATCTGCTATAGTTCTGGAGGAACATGAGAAGCAGAGGTAAAGTTTCATGATGGACAGGAGTGGACAAGTGGGTGGGCTCGGATGACATACACCAACACATGCACACACACATGCACACACAAATGCACACATGCGCACATGCACATCCCGTGATACCTTGAGGCAGGCACCTTTGACTGTTACACTCCTAAGCTGAGCACGTTATATACATATGGAAACTTTCAGCCCTGTGACAGCGCGCGCAAGTATGGACACACATTTCAGCATTTCGTTTCAGGAAAGGGCTTTATTTAGGACTGTCACACACAGACACTGGTGTCATACACACCTGTCTGTAGTGTCACTGCAGGAGACAGAAAGAGGCGGAGTGACAGAAGAGGGGCGGGGGAGGGGGGAAAGATGGAGAGAGAGAGAGAGAGAGCAGGAGAGTAGGGGTGAAATTAAAACCTTTAAAGCTAAACAATGAAGCCTAACCACCATCACAGGAACCGAGAAAGTGGCAACAAAAGAACTCCAGGCAAGAGAGCTGTGGATGTGAGAGAGGAGAGGAGAGGAAGACAGATGCACAGGCACAAGCACATTAAGCACACCCTGGGCTTTGACGGCCATCTGAAGACCTTAGTCTTCCTCACCCGGTGAAAACTACACAAAGAGAGACCAGAGTCTGGAACCCAGCAGGGAGAAGCTCCAGAAGAGGCCGAGCTTCCCCTGGGGGGCCGTTTAACTCCGGCCAGACGCCAGGGCAATGGAGCACATTCTCCGAGATCTGTACGTCGAGCCGGACCTGCTGAACGAGCTGAGTGAGGATCAGAAGCAGATCCTCTTCTTCAAGATCCGGGAGGAGCAGGTGCAGCGATGGCGTGAACGTGAGCGTACAGGACCCAGTCCAGCCGTGAGGTCAAAGAGTGAGTGACACCTGCACCTGTGACACACACACACACAAACACACACACACTCCCTGGGCCACAAAAGTCTTTCTGAAATGGCACGTGGATGCGTTAGTTTGAAGGATCTATTATTACCTCTATAAATATTAACGTGGCTAACTGCAAATGATTATTTCCTACCATGAATTCATGTCTGAAAAGAAAAGGAAAGAAGATTTTGAGCCTGGAATGTTTGGTGTTTATTTCACAATATTACTACACATTGAAGATCTTACTTGTTGTAAGTGGAATGATACTTGGATTGAGTTGGTATCTTTTCTGACAATCAGTGCCAGAGTCGTCTACACACAGGTCCCCCCTGCCACTGACTCAGTGTGGTGTCTTCCTGGGGTGATGCTTCATACTTTTGCAATGCTGGCATTTCCTCTGAAAGTCATCGTGTTCTGCTGCAGCCTGCACTACCAGTTGAATAATCTCCTGTAACAGCGTGGCGTCGTTTCTCTGTTTATCGCCCGTGGAGGGGAGCTGCTCTCTGCGCCAGCTCTCATCAACGTGTCCACGTCTGCTGTCTGGGGCCAGGTGGGCGCAGAGGTATTCAGTGGCTGCTGGGCCAGGATGGGGAGGTGTGGGTGTGGGTGATGGGGGAGGCCCCCGGAGACAAGTCCTACGCCGAAATATCGGAGCAGCTGATGGAGCAGAGAGCCAGGAAGCAAGCTCAGCAGGAGGCCCAGGACCTCCGGTGAGAGAACCGTCCGACGGGAGGGGGGGGTGTGGGAGAACCACGGGGAAGGGAGGGATGACGGAGGAGGAAACGGGTCGGAGCATGAGGAGCGAGCAGGGAGGGGGGCGAGAGGAGTGAGGTAACAGCAAAAAAAGAGTTGTGGGAAAAGGCAGAGGGAGTGGGAGAGACGAAAATTGGTGAGCAGAAACGAGGAGGATGGAGGGGAGGTGTGAAGACTGACAGATGTGAGTCACCTAAAAGTGACGGGGGAGAAAAAAGCAGAAGAGAGAGAAAGACAGGAAAAAAGCAACAGAAATAGAGAGAGAGAAAGAGGATGAAAAGATTCCTGATAAAGATAGAAGGTGCTGAGCGTGTCTCTCATCTCCCGCTGTATCTTCTGAGGCGTGCGAAGGAAGCCGAAATTGAAAAGAAGTTTCGGGACGGCGTGGCGAAGGAGAAAGCTCGCTTTGTGGCGGAGAAATGGAGGGAGGAGCTGGACGACAGGAAGTCCGCCAAGCAGCTGCAGCGACAGGAGGAGGAGCGAATACGCGAGGCACTGAAGGTGAGGCCACCATCACGGCAGGACAGCCCACCAGCCACCGATACATACACACTGACACAACACTGACCAGAATAAAGCCAAGTTCGGCATGAACACCTTCCCCAATCCTATTAGTTCAGTTCCACACCGCCCCTGAGATCAAGCAGTGTCAGAATCCTTAAATTTCTGCTTCACTCAAGCCTTTAATTACAACAGGCAATGGCGATGGAGTTTAATTAGCCGTAATTACTATGCGTTTTAACCTCGTGAGGTTGAATAATTTAAGAGTTGGCACTCCTGAATGTAGATAGTGATCTCTGAAAGACGAGGCCAACATTCGGAGGCCTGGTCTTTGATGGGTGGGGTTAAAAGCACGAAGTCAAGGATAACGACACAGTCCACTACATGAATCACTCTGACCCCACCCTTAATGAAGCTGAAAACGAGATCAGAGGAATTCTTGTCCAGCTCCGGAAAGCTGATCCGTGATCTCAGCAAGGGAGAAAAAAAAAAAAAAAAAGTGAATGATCAGATCACACCCCCCCCCCCCCTCTCTCTCATTTGTTACCCAGAAATGTGAGGAAGAGGAGAGGCAGAGAGGTGAGGAAGAAATCCGACAGACAGAGGAGAGGCGCGCGAAGGAGCTTTACATCTCCCTGAAGCAGGAAGAAAGGAGAGAGAGGGATGACAAGGAATGGGAGGAGCAATGTAAGCAGGGGAGGCGGCTAGGTGAGGGGGGGGGCGGGGCCTGTAAAGACGGCCCACTCCCATTCACACGCCTGTGTCCCGCAGTGCGGCGCTCCAAAGCGGCCGACGAGGAGATGGCGCGCAGGGCGCGGTGGGCGCGGGCCCAGTACGAGCGGCAGTCGCGGCGCACTGTCATGGAGGGCCCCGTGGCCGGACTCAGCGGAACATCCCAGAAGACGCACCACAGCGGCGCAGGCCAGAGTCGCAGGCACAGCGGCGTCCACGAGCATTCCCCCGCTCCCAGCGAGGCGGGCCAACCGCGGGCGGGCGTGGGGGGCGCCGTCGCCTCCCCCCCTGCACATCACTGCTGCAGGCACCATCGCAGATACAGCGTTCCGGTGACGCAATCAGTAACTGCTGGGTAGAGCCAAAAAGCGCCATGTTCCTACCCTCTGTGTCACCGCCCTGTACTGTAATACTGTAGTGGTATCACGTGTCTAGCGCTAACCTTGCTTACATGTAATGGATCCCCCTACAGAAATACCTACAATGCTCCATTGGATCAGATTGAACAGCCGTGTCCGTCTGCTCCGTTCTGCTCGCCAGCTTGGCGTGGATCCGGTCGCCCCGACCCACCTCTCGTGATTCCATTGTGCGATGGTTCAAGGAGGAGCAGAGACCCAGGAGAGCCGGCTATGAAAGGAACAGCGACACTATCGCTCCTTGGTTCCACGGTAAGGAACACCACACGGATATTCCTCGACTGCCTGTAGAACTTAAATGTGACATATTCACTACAGCGGGGCTTCAAAGTGGGGCTGCAGGTTGCTAAGTGAGACATTACAGGTGAGTGTAACAGACATTGCAGAAAAGCGTAACAGGCTGCTAGTTCAGTTGTTCTGGTAGTGGTTTTAGAGAGAGTGGTATTGATTGGACTGAAGGATAGTGATAAGAGTCTTAGTAAAGGATGATGGGAACAGACGACGGAGAACAGGGCAAGAGGGCAGCAGAGGAGTGTGGGGGAGAGGGAGAGAAAGCAATACAGGGAGACGGAAAAAGAGAGAGTGAGATTGAGAGTGAGAGAGAGTGAGAGAGCAAAGTGAATCTCAACAACTCACAAGCCAGGCTTGGTTGACAGGGTCAGTATGTGCCACACCTGACTGGGGTGATGACAAGACTTAACAAACATCTAACTGACGACGTTCCGCTGTGGCAACAGCACACGGACGCCAGGGTCGCGGCGGAAGCCGCGGCGAACCATCTGCGCTCGCAAACCGCACAGCCCGCTCAGCGCCACACGCCATCTCGCTCTCTCTCCCCCACCCCCGCCCCTCGTCCGCCTCCGACGGCCCCTCTTCGATCTAGACGCGTCTTGCTCTTTTGCTCTCCGTTTCACGCCCGCTCCGTCGCCTGTCCCTCTCTGTCCGTCCCTGTGAGCTCCTCCAGGGATGATCTCCCGGCAGGAGGCGGAAGCCCTGCTGATCGGCGCCTCTGAAGGCGGCTTCCTGGTGAGAGTGAGCGAGCGGATCTGGGGATACACCCTGTCCTATCGCACGGCCTCCGGCTTCAAGCACTTCCTCATCGACGCCTCGGGCGACTGCTACGGCTTCCTCGGCGTGGACCACATCCGCCACGCCACCTTAGCCGACCTCGTCGACTTCCACAAGGTTGGCCGCCACCTCCGCCCACTTTCTCGCTGACTTTTTTTTTTTTCTCCGTCTCTCTATCCTCTAACATTTCTCCGAGCTGAAATGTAGCCTTGGCACGCCCGCGCACGCACGCACGCATGCACCCGGGTGCAGGTTAGTGAAAAGCAGGTGCGCCTCTTGCCCGGGCAACACTCCCGGGGGTGACGGTCACAAACCTCAAGGGTAAGCGTGTGGGCAGGCATGGCGAACGCGCCCGCCCCTTCCATCTGTGCCGCTCACGGAGGGAATTGATTTCCGCCGCTAAACGGTTGAGTCTGGCAGTGGCTGATGTGCCCGCCTGTTGGTGTGTCTTGTCCCCAGGAGGAGGTGATAACCACATCTGGAGGCGAGCTGCTGAAGAACTCCTGTAGGCTGAGGTGCTCCACTCACGACTACAGGGGGCTTTTCCAGTGAGACCCCCCCCCCCACCCATCCCCCTCCAGGCACAACCTCAGCCAAACGCTCACAGCGTAGTAGATTCACATCAGCCCTTTACCTCTCCGTGGCGCCCCCGTGGCCCAGGGCCACACCTCATGCTTGCAGGATACCTCGGCCTTCAATGGGAGTTAATACAACCGTTTCTCTTTTTTTCTCTCCACTGCTCTAATTGGCCTGGTTGCTGGCTGGGAGCAGAAAGTCTGCCTGCCTCACGCTTTGATTGAACCCAGCAGGATTAGAGGCGAACGGTGTGTGCTAGTCTGTGCCTCAATGACGCCCACTACACTGAGCCCAAACCAGAGGCTGCACAAAAGCTTTGCTCCGCCATTCAGGAGGGTTCCGCCTGTCTGACCACTCACGGCAGCCGTCCACCTGCCCGCGCCTACCTCGCCACACACACACACACACACACGGGAGGCTCAGGTTGCTGGGAAGTGCATCGCTGACCTTGCTAAGCTGTGTATTGTTTGAGGAAAAGCAGCTATTTCAGCCACTGGCGTAGACAAAGCCTCAACACACACACACACACGCAGGGGGGTTGGAGAGCACACGATGAAAAGGTGGAGAAAGGGGGCAGAGCAGTTTCACTTTACCGCTATAGTCCCAGTCAAGATAGCGGGAGTGCTTCCGATCGGTATCAGCTGTGGAGAGGAGCTGTGTGCGGGGGCGTGTGGCTGGGGGTCAGGGCTGGGTGGAAATGAAATAGAAAAGTAGATGCATATCTGTATTCACTATACGCCAGGCGGTCATTGACATTCAACCTGCCATCACAAAGCATTCATCAACATGCCAAAGGCTTTTGTCCCAGTCCCTCACATACCCCTAAAAAAACATTTGGTCTTTACCTATTTGTTACACAATTTCATTTCAAAAAGCAATATTAATGAATCTACAGAAAGTTTGGGCCACAACAGCGAATAATTCCACATACATACCAAGAAAGGGGATCGTGCTAATTACCAGAGGTGCGGTGCAACAGCCAACCTGGATGTTTGTAAAGCCCCTGCTCACATTCATTAGTGGGAGCTTATTCTGATCCCAGTACCAGAGTGTATTCACCTGCATGAAAGGCACTGCGAGAGAACGGTCATTTCCACTGACCTGAGACCAGCGTGTGACGCAGGGCCTGCAGGCATCAGTCTTTAAGAGACAGATCCAGGGCAGGTCAGGCAGGACACCCTCTCTGAATCCTGACAGGAGGAGACAAAGTTCTGCGGAAGCCTAATTAAGAGTGTTAATTATGCTCAATCTGACAGATGCTACATATCTAAAGTATAGCGCACCCGCGCATACAATCCCCGGTGCTGTTTAATGAAAACAAATGTCAAAAGTCTTGATATTAATTGGGGAAGAGGTCAGAGGATGAAAAAGCCCCCATCACCTTCACCCACACACAGACTTCAGACTTTTTTTTTTTTTAAGAATGTACCGATTCTTGTTTCAGTGTTTTCAGTACAATAAAGTTAAGGAACCTGTGAAAAATGCCTGCTTGAAGAAGCCTCCAGGTTGAGGTCAGAGGATCTATAGATACAGGGCACAATCATCAACAAGGTGCATGAGTTCATGGAGAGAAAGAGCACAGACTGGTGAAGTAAGAGGAACAAACACAAAACAAAAAACACATTTAACTTTGCTGGAAATCACCCGAGCATAAGAAGAGACCTTCAGAGAGCAGTGTTCTCTCCACAGTGGAAAGGAAGGTGGAGGTCTTTGGCTGCAAAGGTTTAGTTTTGCGTCTGAAGGGAGTAATCCAGGAGCAGAGCGGCGGTGGCGAGAGCCGCAGGGTTCAGCGCCGCCCAGCCGCATCCTCGCACGGGCGGCTTAATACCACCGAGCCCAGCAAATTCCAGCACATCAGGAAACACTTGAAGAATGAGGCAATTTCTTGAATGCCGAAGAGGAACATAAATACATCCAGCCAAATGGACCAACCCCGCAGAACACGCAGAACTTGAGGGACGTCAGCAGAGAACGGCTGGAGAAGAAGCAACAGAGGGTTTTTGAAAATCAAAGGCAAATCCCTTATTCAAATATTTGGCATCAAACATTTGCCTGGAATATTCACAGAGAAGCTGTAACCAATGTAGTTCTTTCATAAGCCACTAGAAGCCCGTGGAATGAAGTGTAAAGACACATTGATAAGCTTTTACTGAGCGGTGTGTTCCACACTGAATCAGTGGGTAAGCTGATTTAATGAAATAAAGCATTCTTATAATGAAATAAAGCACTTATAACTGCAAAATCAGGTTCTTTTGCTCATAAAAATAGAAAAACTAGAAAAAAAATAATGATCGTGGAACGTATACACACAAAATATGAAGTATAATAGATTACATCGCTAATTAGCTAGTTACAGAACTCTTTACGTAGCTCTTTTACACACACACACACACACACACACACACACACAAGCCTACTGTTCTTATTGCATTAGTCATACTCTCTGCCCTAAGGGCGGCAGACTTCCCCACTTAGATAGCACTGTCTGTGGGGCATCAGTTCCTAAACACTAGTTCACAGGAAGGGGGAGGGATCATTTATAATGGGCCAGTTCACTTTATGCTTTAGGTATATATTTGCATAAATAGTATTTACCAGTGCCTTTAGAAATGTACATTAACAAAACAGCCAGCAAATACCTACTCTGGCCATGGCCATGTTAATGATAAACGAGGCTAATAAAGCTTGATATGCTGCTTAAAACTCCAGTACGGTCTGTCGACTGACCTGAGCAGAACTTGTTCATTACGATTTATGTCCTGATGAGATGTGCTGGTCACAGACAGCAGTAGTTTAACCAGACTGAGGTTTGGCTAGTTTGGCTCAATCCCCTGTGCAGTTCATTGGATTTGAAATGGATCAGTGAATACAGTGTTAAAGTGCACAATGTAATCTTCAATTCAAGATGTTTAACATCCATATTGGGCCAAATATATATGAATCACAGCCTCTTTATGTACAATTCCTCCGTCTCAGCAGAGCAAAAGTAGTTTGACAATTATCCTCAGTAAAAATCGTGTTTAGTACTTATCCAATTATTGACTGCCTGAAGTTTGTAACATAACCGTCACATTACCAGCCAAGGCGAGGGAGTTCCATCCTGAACCCTTCGTACCGTGCCAGCATCTTCCACTGCTGTGCACCATAAGCGGTTCAGACTCCACACACCGTGCCTCTGGCACAAAGAAATCATCCATGTCCCGTAAATGTCCATGCAAGTTTTTGAAACTGGCCTTCCTCTTCTGAAGGCGTTCTGGTGGTCCATGTATCGCGGCACACGTGCTGATCTCACACTGGTGTGTTCATGTCTTGTTGGTAGTCCCCAAAACATCAAATCCAGAATCCTGGACAACATTCTGCTTGCCAGGCGGTTTGTTATTGCTAAACATATCGGTGCCTAAACATATTCCTGTGCCTTGATCTACCAAAGAGCTGATTGGAGCATGTCTGATGTTGTGGCCCTGTCTGATTACCTGGGACTCTGGCTCTCACTCTTATCTGGTCCTGATGCTGAGGCAGCAGACACAGACGGAACATCTTCAGCTCACTGCAGACCCTCTTGTCTGCAGGACACTGCGATACAAAAACGCCATCATTTGTGTTTCACTCAACGCAGATGTAAATATTCAGCCGTTTAAACTAAACACACCTACGTATGATCGGGGAAAAAACTGAAGACTGTTAGACCGTTAATTTCTTAAATCCTGACCTTAATTTTACATTGCATTCCTTATTGAACTGGGTCAGATATCAATATGTTCAAAGGACAAAAACCTTTCCAAAGCATAAACATTTTATACATCCTAGAGAGCACCTAGCAGCATCCAGACCAGAGAGCATCCAGACCACACAGACCAGAGAGCATCCAACAGCACCTAGACCACCCAGACCAGAGAGCATCCAGCAGCACCCAGACCAGAGAGCATCCAGCAGCATCCAGACCACCCAGACCAGAGAGCATCCAGCAGCACCCAGACCAGAGAGCATCCAGCAGCATCCAGACCACCCAGACCAGAGAGCATCCAGCAGCACCCAGACCAGAGAGCATCCAGCAGCATCCAGACCACCCAGACCAGAGAGCATCCAGCAGCACCCAGACCAGAGAGCATCCAGACCACACAGACCACCCAGACCAGAGAGCATCCAGCAGCACCCAGACCACCCAGACCAGAGAGCATCCAGCAAATGTTCCTACAGATCTGTCAATGGTCAACAGATGCATTTTTTTTTTCAGTAATGTGATTAGTAAAGTGATTAGTAATGACTAGTCATGTAGAAACTCCAATGTCTCCTCTGACAAACAAATAATTGATCTTCAACAAGCCATTAACAGCTGAAATGGTCTTGTGCCTACCAATGCGTAAATCTTACAAACCTCCAAAAACACGATACAAAAAAGATATTTAAATTTTTTTTTATTAAATTCAACATTATAAAGCACTTGCATGTATCAAACAGAATGGTGGGGACATACGGAGCTTCTCCCTTCATCCACAGTTGGGACTGGGTTAGGGTTAGGGTTAGGGCTAGGGCTAGGGTTAGGGTTAGGGTTAGGGCTAACCCCAACCCTAACCCTAACCCTGACCCTAACCCTAACCCTAACCCTAACCACAAACCTTCAGCCTCACAAACTTACCAGGCAGCGTGTCTTTATATCGAGGGGCTATTTTTTAAAAACGACACACAAAACCCAGTGTCAAGTCTCACATGACAGTGACGAGCCCCACAGCAGGACAACGGCAGGCCGGGCAGCTGTTACCAGGGTCCAGTCAGTGCGCACGCACGCACACACACACACTAACCCAGTGAGAGTGGAGCCGCCCCGGGAACCGCCAGGCCCCGAGCCCAGAGCCACACGGCGACCGGCTCCAGCACAGAGCCCCGTGTGTGCTCAGTCATCCTTGGACGTGCCCTTCAGGCTAGATTTGAGCCTTTTCTTCTCCTTCTGGCCCATAGCACGGTACACCTTCTTCTTCTCTTCCTTCTGCCGCTTCTGCTTCTCAGCCTCCTGTTTTTCCTTCTGCTTCAGGAATTCCCTGTGCTTCGCGTGCTGCTCTTCCTGGGCCTTCTTGTTCTTGTGAGCGTAGACTGTGCTCAGGGCACTGAGCAATGCTGCCACCTGGTGGAGAGCGAAAACGTTACGTAAGAACACAGAAGGTTTCCTATAGAGCATTGAACGTAACACTGAACCAAACGAAGAAATAAAGGCAGAAGTGGTTAAAACCGGCTCTAAGTTTTAACTCGAATCACCCAACGCATGATTGAAAGGCAAGGTACAAACCCCCGAAGTCAATTAACACGCGTCTGTCTGTAAAAACGCCATTGCCCTGCCACTTTCAATGAAACCGCAAATATATTGGAAATGTAGCTACAAACTCTCTAGGGGTTGCTGACATTTAAACACCTGTCAGAAACTTTCCTGCAGGATGTTGGGTTGGGCATCTGTGCGACTACAAAAAGAAACAATTAAATGAACTGCCAGGTGGAACTGAATAATATTTTGACGTCTTGCAATTTAAAAATGGCACTTAAGCATTAGGGAGGGGGAAGAGGGAAAAAAGCACAACAAAAGAAAAAAAATCTATTCCTCGTGTGAAACCGCACACCTCCCGTCCCGTAAGGGACTAGTGCGAGCGGCGGAGGAGCAGGCCGCAGAATCTGCCAGGGAGACGGAGTACGGCGACTATGAGACGCGGGGAGGCGGCGGATTAACGTCAGCCTGAAGGCGGCTGTAGACGGCGGCTGAGCCCCTGCGGGGAAGGCATGAGGAGCTCGTGCTCGGGACCGCAGGACCTCACCTTCCTCTCGTGGGGTTCGCGAACCACGGCGGGTCTCCGGAGGTCGCGGGGCGTGGGGCCGCGGCCGGCCCGGTGCTTGGGCTTGCTCTTGAAGGGCAGGGCTTTCTGGAGCTCCTTGGGGACGTGGAGCGGGTTGAAATGGCGCTTCTGCCTCAGCACCGGCTGCGGGAGACGAAGCACAGCAAAGGTGAGATGTTTCGAGAGCAGGGGGCCCCGTTTGCACACGGAAACACTCGTCATGTAGGAAAGTGCGGGGGGTTTGTGCAGACCTTGTAGAGAGAGTCCTGGTTGGGTTTGTTCTGGATGCCCGAGTCGCGTTTGAGCTGACCCACTGTTCTCATCCCGGCCCACGTGTCCTTCTGCCCAGAGG
Source organism: Brachyhypopomus occidentalis (assembly GCA_020368025.1). Lineage (NCBI taxonomy): Eukaryota > Metazoa > Chordata > Actinopteri > Gymnotiformes > Hypopomidae > Brachyhypopomus > Brachyhypopomus occidentalis. The sequence continues at coordinate 2,402,402 of JAGXOD010001377.1, forward strand.
GCATCAGCAGAGATGTCACTGGGTTATACAGCTGAGGAACCGAGACAGGGTACCAGGAGCGCAGGAACACAATATCTACACACACACACACACACACACAGACACAAAGAAAGTCAAGTACAGACCTGCAGTGAATACATAAAGCTGCAACTGTGTGCTGATGTGCAGTTTTCTACGTGCTCTGTGTGGTGCAGGGTGGCATCACAAGCGGTAATAATTCCCCATTACTTTATGCTGAATGGCTCTTCTGGGAGCCATTACTTCCACAAGCCTTTCCAGTGACTTCGGAAGACAAATACCAGTCCTTACAGCAGGCCTGAGACTTCCGTGACACAGTTACATGCAGCACCAAACAAGAATATGGAAGGGGGAAAAAAAAAACCCTGCAGTGAAAAATATCAGAGGCAAGACAAAGCGCACAACACCCCCCGCGGCCCGCCAAAGCAGAAAGCAGCCCAGGGTAATCCATCCCAGAGCAATCCAACTCACCGCTCATGAGGAGCCGGTCCTCAAACGTAGCGCGGAAGGCACCGGGCGGAGCGCGCAGAGCCTTCTTTATCTGCCCTTTGACCCCGCTGACCGTGCGGACGGAGGCGCCCTCGAACTTGGCGACCTCCAGCACCGTGTTGAACATCCCCTGAGAGACGGAGGAAGTGGGAGGAGAGAGAAGCACAGTCAGCGTCGCCCGTTTCACAACCAGCTGAGTGTTTATTCCCCTTTTATTTAGGTTTTGGGGAGCAGCATGTGTTTTTTATTTCCTTCCATCCTCCATGTTGTGCCAACTGCCTTAGTTTCCTGTCTCTCCACCTCTCTCTCGTCTTCTGCTTGACTGACGTGCGCATTAGCCCGGCGTCCACAGTGCGCACAAGACCTGCCATGTCACCAGCCGTGGTGAATGACAGGGCCCGGAACAAGCCCCGCCCACCCAAGAGTGTCATAGACTCAGGGACCCGGCGGGAGACGTGGGAGCCGCCACCTTTTGCCACTAAGCAGCACTTCTCGCGGGTGCGTCTGTGTGTGTCAGGGCTGGATCCTCGGCAGCCTCCACACGAGCTGCTACGGCAGCGGGAGGAATCGCTCGGCTCCTCCGGACCACCCACCTGGATAAAGCAGGTGTTCTTGAAAATCTTGTAGGGGTAGCCAATCAGCTTCAGCTTCTTCACAACAGTCACGGATTTGTCCAAGTCCAGGACGACTCCGGTGGCTGCGATGCGGAAATTTGCCTGAGGGAAGTGTGGAGAGATGGATCCCGAGGGGAACAACACAGGGGAAAGGTTATCAAACAGGAATCCTGGACTGACCCTGCAGCTGTTACAGCGGCGCTATTTTGGGGGGTTTGAAAGCTCCTACCTGAGCACCTGCTACACTCTGTACAGCCAGGAAGCCTGTGCCCTGGGGTGTGATGGGCCCTGCGAGGACGAGGAGTGGGAGATGGGGGGTATCAGAGGAGGATTGAGGATAAGAAACAGGAGAATGGTGGAGACAGGGCGATCACTCAAACGTTACACTCACACAGCAGAAACAAGTGGTCCGAATCAGATGTGTTTTTTTTTTAATCAAACCAGCTACGGCGTTTTCAGCGTTACGGCGGTCGCTGTAGTTTTATTGTGTGCAAAACTAGCCGAACAACAGTGCTTCCCGTAACACGGCCATCCTGGCGTGTGGGGTCCACAGGAGCAGCGTGAGGGTACTGCTCCTGTTAGTCTGAGGTGGAGGCCGGCTGCCACGTCGTAAACAAATCATGGTGAGAGCGGGGGGGGGGGCTTAACGATGGGCCTCTGCGACGGCTCAGAGGCCACTTCAGTCAACTCACAATGTTTATGAGGTCAGTTACCTCACTGTGCCCACAGTGAAACCCTCTCATTGTCCTCCATGTTGCCTTCCTGGCAGTGTGTGATGATGATCATGTTTATAAATGTCAAGTAAAGACTCGCACAAATGTTACGCGCCGCCGCGTGTCGGATTTCAGTAGCACATGCCGAAGTGTCCCAAATCGAAAGTGAAAATATCAAGATTCGGCCTGCTCTCGCTGTGAGATCTGCCACAGGACACGTCTGCGTCACTACATGACGAAAAATCTACGATTTGAGCCACCTTCAACCTGCTGTGCGGATGTAGTCAAAAGCCGTAAAGATCTGAGCCGTAAATGGCTATGTCCCGGGAAAGACTTCAGTGGGCCTGCAGTGCCAGACTCACCCCAGATGGAGGCGCCACAGTGCATGTGCTCGGGAGTGTATTTGAGAAGGCGGTGGCGGCCATTGTGGTCCTCGATGTGGTACAGCGGGATGGTCTGGAAGCGCCTCCAGCCCAGAGAGAGGACGAGCGGGTCCCGGGTCTTCAGGATCCGATGATACCAGCGGTGCTTCTTCAAACGCATCTGTAGACGAGAGGCAGGAACAGACGGAAGGGAGGAGCACAGCGGCGGGGGGAGGGAGAGGGGGGAGTCCGTTCAGTACAGGCCACAATGTACAGTCAAGTTCTGATCTGTTAGCGAAGCTTATTTTTGTTTCGCAGGAAGTCTTAGCCGTAAATATATATGCTGATGCTCTCCGACTTCACCGCCCTCATCTACGAGCAGCGCGAAAATAACCTGCTACGTAATGACAGGGAACGTGTGCAGAAGTTCGCAGCATGTGCAGTCACACTCGGAGTTCACCTGTAGATAGCCCACATTGCCCTCGCTGGCTCCCAAACCGCCGAGGATGATGGGATAGTGGGGGTCAAAGTTGGCGACGAACTCGCACGGAAGCGCCGGGATCTCCAGGCGCACGTACATGCCGGGTCTGAAGCCCTCGTACTGGACCCGGACCTCATCGTCCATGCCCTCGAACTCGGCCCTGTTCAGCTGCATGGACACACAGCGAGAGTCCCTAACGGTCAGCAGTGTTGACCAACATGGGCCCAGGAGGCCAGCAGATGTTACAGCTACCATTTAACTACTGTTTACTGCTTCCTTAAGACCTGACGTGAGTTCCGGGCTGTATGAGAGACCCAAGACAGAAGCTGGGTAAACGTGGGATGCTGGAGGTTAGCCATTTTTTTTATTTTGTTGCACTGTGACCTCTGACCTCAGCCTGTTTCTGCATCTCCTCCTTGAGGTCGTCAAAGTATGTGGCGTCGCCATCGTCGTACTGCGCGTTGAATCTCTCCTTCAGCCTCTTCTTCTTCTCCAGGCGCTTGTTTTTCTGCGCTTCCTCGTCGTCCATCTTCACCAAGGGAGCCTCCTCTTCCTCGTTTTCTACATCATCATCATCATCTTCCCCCTGGTCATGATAAACGAACACGTACATTTACCCATTCAACAGAAGACGTGGTTCATCTTAAATAAGTCAACACGGAAGCCACACGGATGCATGTGGAATATTCATTTAGAAAATGTTCCAATCATATCAACACACCTCAGCCTGCTCTCCCGGGCTGGGCTTGGCTCTGTGGACCTCGCCCGTCTCCAAGTCCTCAAAGTCTCCATAAAGCTCTTCTGGAATGCCAAGAGGAAATTTAGAAAAACACTCAGGAAATAGTCAGTCTGCCTGACTTACAATAAATAGAAGGAGTGAACAAATATCCGGCACCATCCTCCTTAAGCAACGTGGCAGCATCTTTGTCTCCCTCCCATTTCCCAGTGACAAAGCAGTCCCGTATGGAGGCCAGCATCTGCAAGCACACGGCCATCAGCACACACATCACTGCAGCGCTACGTGAGTGTATGTGGGGGTGGTTAAGGGGGCAGGTCTGGCGACGGGGGTCTCACCTCCTCCTGGTCCCAGTCGTGGCTGCCGTCTGGCAGGAAGCGGGAGTGGTCTGCAGCGTCCGTCCTGACCCTCTGACCCTTCTCCGGCCGGCTGACGCGAAATAGCCCGCCCAGCTCCTCCTCCTCCTCCTCCTGCTCCCCTCCCTCCTCCTGCACCACTGACGAACGAAGAAAAGACAACACGGCGGTGGTGACTCCCCCCTGCAGGCGCTATGGGGTCCCCCACCCCCTTCTGCAGGGCCTTGCCTGGCACACTCACCCGTGCCGTACACGAGCTTGCGCAGGTTGGGGGCTGCGCGCTGCCGCCTCAGGAACGCCTCCGCCGCCTTCTGGCCCAGACTCTCCTTCCACCTCAGCGCTCCTGAGGGAGTCCATAAGCCCCGATTACAAAACAGCAGCTACGGGGGCATGCCGCCCCCACAACAGGCTCAAAGACAAACAGCACCGGCGCTAACTTTATGAGGGCATGCGTCAAATTGAGGAATAGCACTTGATGGGAATCAATACAAGTATTAGCATCACGCCACGTTTGGGACTCTTGAATCTTTTGCTGCCGTCGGAAAATGAAAAGCACTTGTCCAGTGAGATGAAGTGACTCAGTGACTTGGAGAGAACGAGAGAGGCTACACCACAATGCACTAAATAACAAGAAACAGAAGTGACGGAGCACCTGCAATGTCCGATCCCGGCTCCCCGTCTTCGTCATCCTCCTCCTCCTCCTCCTCCTCCTCCTCCTCAGCACAAGTCAGCTTCGTCTCCACGGTATCTTCCCCTGGCAGTGCAGCATTCGATTGCTCATCCATCTCCGATTCATCTTCTTCCTCTTGCTCCTCCTCCTCATCATCATCTTCGTCATCTGTATCCTCCTCGGAGCAGTGTCCAGAGTCTGGAGGCATGGTGCTACCTTTCCCATTGTTCTCTTCCTCACCCTCCATTCCCCGCTCTTCTTCGTCATCATCTTCTTCCTCCTCATCCTCATCCATCTCCTCTTCCTCACTCTCCCCCTCACTCTTCTCCAGCTCGTCCCCGCTGTCTGCAAAGGCAGGCACCTCCATCGCTGCCCGCCTCTCCGCTCCACCCTCTCCCAGTTTCTGCCTTTTCACGGGAGGTGCTGCCTCCTTTGCCGCTTTCCTCTCCTCCTCTCCCACCTCCTCCTGTTCCTGTTCACTCTCCTCATCCTCCTCTTCTTCACTCTCCTCTTCTACCTCCTCTTCGGATTCATCTTCATCGCTTCCTTCACCCTCATCTTCCTCCGCGAACACAGCTTTCCTCCTTTCTCGCCGAGTCTCGGGGTCCCACACTCGGCTCTCCATGGGACCCTGTTTCTCACTGTGGGAGACGTTAAGAAATAAAAATAAAAAAAGCATCAAATGTTAACACATTGTCAAAGACAACCCCCGAGGTGATGCTTGTGTCCCGGGGTCCTCACCTGCTCTCCTGCACTTCCTCTGGAGCCAGTGCAGCAGTTCCTGTGAACAGCGAGACTTTGCTGGCGGCCATCTTGGCATCCATGGTGGTGTGTGTGCCCATGAGGGACTGCACCATCTCAGTGGTGGGACGCAGCTCCTCCTGCCACCACAAGTCACATCCACCTCTTCAAGTTAAACATTAGCACTCGATCTGCACAAGCTCCTCCAACTTCCAACACCACCTAACTACCCTTCGCCTCACCAGCAGACACTACCTGGTGGGACAAAGACCCACAAGCCCTGTGGAGAGAGAGCGGGAATGACAGTGGCCTGACCTGTTGATGCTTGACATGGCCGCCAGGCATGTCGATATACACTGCGTCCTTATCGTACACCAGGCCTCCCACACCAGCCATGGGGGCGTAGAGTAGCCTCTCCTTCTCGTTTAAAGCCCTCTTCTTCTGTGCCTCCGGCAGCGGACACGGGTCTGGAAGGAAGCTGATATCTTCTACAGAGAAGTCCCCTACACCTGCGGAGGGGACACGCAATATATATATGACACAGCCCTCTATATATATATATATATATATATATATATATATATATATATATATATATATATATATATATATACACACACACACACACACACAGCCCTATCCACTGGTTTACTGAGAGACAATCCATGTGGTTCATGTGGATTATCAATCTATAATCTTACCTGGAATGTGAATCTGGCTTTTGTTCTTTAGAAAGGTCCCGCGCAGGTAGCCGTAGAGCGAGACGGTTCTGTCGCATTTAGGATCTAATCTAACAGACTCGGGATCAGTCAAGTCTTCCATTCTGAGAACACAGTGGGGATGATCAGAAATCAGCAAAAGCTTTAATCGCTGTTTGAACGTTTAATGTGATTTTACACTCCCAAATGTGCTCAGCAGCAGAGCAACTCTGACTGAACAGCAACACCGTTAAGGCACACGGTGCATCCACATGTAGCCCTGACTGTCATAAAATATGGACCACTGATGACACGGAGGAGAGAAAACTGTTGGACAGTGAGTGGAGTGGATGTTACGGGGTGCCACCCAGCTTTTACTCAGGTGTGTGTATATAGTTTTCAAACACACACACAGAGCATCGCACAAATTGTGCTCAAAGTCGTTACCATGACTACTCGCCCGATCCAAGTTTCTGAAAGACACATACTGAAATATGACCGTACATGTCGGAGATAGAGTACGGCATGACAAAACGTCAACAAAGACAATGAGAGCCGTGACATTTGAGCAATAGTCGAGTTAACAGGCCAACAGACAGCTATTACTGTTAACATGTTTACATGCGAATTGAATTAACAATGTTCTCATGAAAAGAACACAACTGTTCTTTTTTTAACCATCTGTGTCTGTAGTTTATATGCTCTGTGCACTCAAACACGCGCCTTTGACAGGTTACGCTGTTACCAGAGAATGTCAAAGTGTTTGGCTGACGCACTGCATTGTGGGAGTTCTTCACAGCTAAAGTTCATACAGGCCTCAGTGGGAGGAAATACATGAATATCTTGAGGGCTGGTAATGAGATTTGATACCCTAAATACTCAAAACTGTACAGAATGACAGTGACTGTCCCTTTTAAGAAATACGCGTGTTTGTGGGGCTTTTTATACACTCACCGATCAGCTATGATATACGGGTGAGAAGTTTGCCACACCAGGGGCCTGAACTTCATGACTGAAATAAATCGCCCCAGGTTCCTCACTTCCTGCGTCTGGTATTCTCCGTACACCATTCCAGACAGGTAAAACAACTTGGCTCCCTTTGAAGAAAAACAAACAGTGCGTGTTATTTACAAGGACGCGATCCGGTGGCTGAACGCTAAGGGCTGTGCTTGTGACGGAGCTCTGGGAGTACCTGGTAGACTTCAGTCCAGAAGCGATGTTTAAGGCGTTTCTTGGTCTTGCTAAGTGACTTGTTGTTTTTAAAGGAATCCAAATGTGTAAGCACTCCCATGACACGAGGGAAGCCATGGACCTGACAGATGTTGAGGAACTCGAAGGTCTCCATCTCAAAGCCGAAGCTGGCGTCAATCAGCATCAGGACCTGGCGGATGGAAAATGTATTGCGGAAGTGTTACAATGCAGCGGGTGGTCTATGATGTGAGATAATGTGTGTTTTGGGGGGGGGGGTGTTCACAGGGCACACTCACGAGGTCAGCAACTTTTGCTAAATCTATCATGGTGTTGATGTCATTGTTGCACTCGATGAAGGTCAGACGCCTCTTCTTCCCTGCGGATAAGTGAAAGAGCAGATTCATTTACAATTCACCAGTGAGACTCAAGTTACATGCATTATTCATGGGTCATAAACAAATGTTTTCTGAGTATCAATGTTTTATAGAGGATAATCCAATAACCCACCAGACACAATAGTCACAGGCCCACAGATGTTCGAGAGCTTTTGCCGTGTGTAGTTTTTGATCAGGCAACAAATCAGGGTGCTCTTTCCCACTTTCGGAGGCCCCATAACAACCACGACGATAGGCGGAGGTTCCAGAGGAGTGCGGTCTACCAGAGGGATATGGTGTTTCTTCGTTTTTATATCCTGAGTCCTGAGAAAGAAAGAAACCACATGAAACCAGTTTAAAGTACAACCACGTTTAGACCTGCGTTCTAATTCAGTTACTAAACACAAACAACCAATGCTAAGCGAAATCTGATTGGAAAGGAGTTAGAAAGTCAGTTCTCTGTGAGCTCTTTGATCTACATTCCACCTCATCACACCGTTTCTTAAATCAGTTTGTTTTAAATGGTTTTCTAATTTTGTACATTTCCATTACCATTAATGGAACCAATCCAGTTTCCCTAGCTTCAACAAAATCAGAAAACCTTTAACATTCAGTTTTACTGCACTTCTATAATAACAGTGAACTGAAATAAACCAAATTGACCACACAAAGCAATCATCTGTGCTTACATAACCGTAGTCTGTATGCAAGGGGCAACTGTTTGTTGTTTTGGTTGAGTTCTCTAGCAAATGACATTTAAACTGCTAAATGGATACGAAGGCTAGTCTACCAGTTTTCATTAAGACTGCATGTCCATATTGGGTGAACCATGTAGGACATTTTTATAAATAATCCTTACCACTCCAGAGTAAAAGTGCTTGGCGTGGTTGCGCCGGACATTATTTCACCAGCCATGTGGCGCTACATCAGCAGTTCACGCACAGTTATCAAAGCTGATTCATGAGGAGCAACGACGTGGCAAAGGCAGGACGGCAAGGCCATCGGAGGCTGGCGGAGCGGAATAAATCACTCTGAGACCCAGCCAAAGTAAACAATTCAGGCCCTCCAAGACCACAGCAGTAGACGACCACAAAAGCCTTTCAAAACAGGAAGAAACGCTGTTGAACAGACCAAGAACTCTGTTCAGGGTGTACAAATATGTGTGTGTAAGGCTACCACAGTAGCCAGACATCCCAGCACAGCCTGAGAGGGTTAATACCAGACGCTAACCACTGGAAACCCCAAGAGTGAACATGACTACGGGTTGTTATGAAGCAACCAAAAGATGCGTAGATGAAGTCTTATAGACAAATGATACATTTTAGCCTGTAGCAGAGAAATGGCAGGAGGAAGATAAATCAAAGATCCTCTATGAATCATTTAGGCTCAGGCCAGCAGAAGTGCCCCTCTCATCCGTACTGACAGCACGGCTGCCAACAAGCAGCTGCAGGAGGAGCAAGTACTAAGCATGTCTGTCATCATTACTTTAAATTCGTCAACTTCTGCTGGACCCATGAAATGGGGAGTGTGTGTATGAGGCTGTGTTGGTGTTTTCTGGATGGTTCACAATTAGCCTCAAGTGACAATTCAAGCCATTAATATGGCAACACACTCCAGACTCACATTCAAATGCAAATCCGGAAGTGCTAAATTGTGTGCTCACAATGGTATTTCCATTGTCATGCAAGTCTTGATTGACACATCATTGTCCTTGTCTTAATGGTATTGCTAACTATTGCTATGCTAAAAATCATTTCCCATGTATAACTGCATTTCCTCACTGACGTACTCCAGTTCTGCCAACCATGCAGTCCAGTCAAACCATGTGAGCGGGGAGCCATGAGTGACCTGGTCAGAGTTTTAGGGGGAAGTCACCAAAAGAGTCCAGACTGCTGGATCCTGTACTTCTGGAGCAGAGCCAATATGGTCTAATCAGCATTAGCAATTGCTGCGAGAGACAACCACACTGAGACACTTCAAAGCTGATGTTCTGTTAGGCATGGGAGTGATCCTTCATAGAGTAGGAGAGCGTGTGGTTGTGATGGGCACAAGTATGAGCAACACTGTCTTTACAAACTCGCCTGAAACTGACAAGCTTGTTTCAGTGGACCACAGTACAACCAGACGACTTGGGCGGCAAATGACAAATAAAACCAACATGGGGAAATGGTTTAAAAAATCAATAACACAAGGATGAGCACTGAAAGGGGATTGGCTGACGCTAGGTGGGAGGGGCTCTGGAGAGATCAACATACTGTCTGACTGGCTGGCGCTAAGTGGGAGGGGCTCTGGAGAGATCAACATACTGTCTGACTGGCTGGCGCTAGGTGGGAGGGGCTCGGGAGGGTGAATGGGTACTGTCTGATTCGCTGGCGCTAGGTGGGAGGGGCTCGGAAGGGTGAATGGGGATAGAAGGAAACAGAGTTCAGTGTGATTTGTGCACAGCAGCAGAGATCAACACACATTTCACCACCAATTTTTCAAGTAATTCTTCAACCCCAGATTTAGTTACTGTCCTACAAAATAAAAGTGGCATCTTGAAAACAATGATTTTCTATCCTCCGTCTCTGCTGTTATTTCAAGTAGCGATGCTGGTTTCACAGTCTACGCTGTTCACAGTGAACCATTCATAGAAAATCTGAACAGTGAATTTGAATTCATTTTATGAACCAAATAAACAGTACTTAAAGCTATTTGCTTCTTCGTACATCACTTACTCCTAAAACTACGCCCTGACAAAAAGTCTCTCGTTATGTCTGACTCACATATCCGGCCTCGTTGGCATTGGAAATTCAATTTCAGGATTGCAACTGCATTTTTATTTTGGTCAAGCTGGAGCGTAATAGTGATGAAAGACAAACCGGAGACAGTTCTCCCTTTGTAAATATGTTGGGAGTCATAGCATTAAGACAATGAAAATTAAATGCCAAAAGGGCAAAAACACATTTTGCATTTGAATTTTAATTCTGCCTCAAATCATGCACACTCACATGGGGAAAGCGATTATGAATTCACCGTTTAACTAGCATTGTCAAACGTGCATTTGGGCAAAGGGCAGAGCACACTGCTACACTTTAGCCTCACGGTCATTTCAAATGCAAATGCTGGGTCAGAGGCCTACACAAAACACACGTCACTGTGCCATCACATGCCGCTCTGTTACTAGGTAACTGCTTAGAGCCGGCCACACTCGCTACGTCCCTGGGACAGAGTGGTGTCGAGGGGGGACTGACCTGTGGAAGGTCCTGGCCATACGCACAGCCGAACGCACGGCGAATGCTCGCGGGTTCCTCTTGCGCTCGTCCAGCTCCGGTTCAACGCCCTGCTGACCCTGCTTCCGCCTCTTCTTCTTCTGGGCCTTGGGCCCGCTCTGCTTATGCTGGTGCCGCTTCTGCTCTTTGGCCTCCATCCTCACACCTGAGGGATCTACTGTCAAAACACCAGCAGGGTTTGTTTCTTCTTCTCCCTCTCTCTCTCTCTCCCTCCCTCCCTCTCTCTCTCTTAAAGGTTTTAAAATGTCTAACAGAAACTACTTTTATTTTGGAAGTTTTATAAATGCTTTTCTTTCTTGACTGACAACTTAGTAAAAGATCATATGGAATTCATGAGGACAACCTTGAAATCCTTTTTATATATCTGTTGCCTAAGAAATCCAACTGTGTTTCTGACTAATGACAATCAAATTCAAATAATGGTGACATTCTCTAGGCTCCTGATTTTACCATAGTACAAAAACAACCAAACGTCAATCAAATAACACTTAAAGGTACTTAGCTAGCTACATTTCTTACTGCCGCATTTGCAGCTAGCTTTTAAAGTTATCTTTAAAAGGGCTGCTAGTGTTGGAAGCGTGGGCATTCTTGGTTGGGGTGCAGGTTGATTCTGGTTTTCAACGATCTTAATTGAAGGAACAACCAGGGATCTATGATCTGTCGTTTCAACCCAAATTGAAATTGAAAACATTCTTCACATAAACAGCAGAAATGTACAGTCTAGGCATCGAGCCATACAGTGAAATGTAGAAGCAGGCTAGCTAGCGGCTCACTTTATCCCACTGTATGTAGACCTTCGGTTTGTAGACACCCATGTAACGCAGTTTCTAAATTAACAAACACTCAAAGAACAAAGGCAAATCTTACCAGTGTTGACGTTTATAAATCAACTGAGTATTAAATAGAATTTAGCTTTCAATTCAAAGTAAAGTTTCGTATTATCATGCCATATTCCCAAAGCGTGAATACCAGCAGTGTTTTTCACGTGTGTAACACTTCCGGATACTGACGGAACTGCTTACGTTGTTCATTTTTTTGTCGTGCAAAACAAAGTTTGTTAAATCAAAGGTTCCGGGCCTTAATAGTAACACATGTAATAAGAAATACAAATTCATCTGATTAACACTTTATTTGAAATAAATTAGTTTACAAAATGAGCTTATATTTACATGTTCAGTCCTGCACTTCTACAATATAATGAAATAAATAATTAAATTATAAATAAAGGATAAATGGACTTAAATATTGAAACAAGAATCAATAGAATCTTGTAGTGTGAGATCAATTATGAACTACTCTTCAAATTAAATAAATAAGCTACAATGAATAAATATAGAGTGAATAAATATTGTTGTGCAACCTGCACAATGCTAATATCACAGGATATCCATAATCATCATCATCATCATCAATAAATAACATAAGGTAGCAAATGTAACATAATGTTAAATGTTTCTTTGGAGTGAACTTTGGCTTGACCAGAAATCTAACCCTGGTTTATGAATGATTATTACATGTCCATCTGTCCATTGATGTTCCACCAGCCTGGCTCTATTTCTCCAAGGACCTCCTCCAGACACTGGGACGACAAATTAGGCAGTGGAGCTAAAGACTCCTGAGATGGTTCATCCCACAGACTATTATGCTGAGAAGAGAAAGCAGACAGAGAGGAGCTGTCTGTGCCCATGTCCCAAAATGCAGAATCAGGAGATCCAGGGGACGTGGATGTAGAATTCAGGCCACTGACAAACCTGACACTGCCATAAGGATATGGTGGTGGTGGGTACATGAACACTTGGCTGTTGTTCATACCAGTGTTCCCAGTGCCATGTAGCTGTGGACTCCACAGAGACTCTGGTGAAGGCTGGGCCTTGGCTCTCACAGAGCCCCAGCCAAGGGGAGACGTGTCCAAATCAGATGGATATGGGGAGGGACTAGAGCTGGTGCCCATCAGTCTGTCCAGACGGGGCCTCACCGATGGAGTGCTGCAGTGAGCCCCATTCAGTGGAAAGCTGAAACTTTGCGGAGCCACATCAGTGAAGAAACAATCTTGCTCAGCGTTTCCTTTCATCTCAGGGTGAGTGATGTTGAAAAGTGTGTCTTTCAGATGTCTTGGCTGCCCATTCTCCCTCACAATCACTGTGTGAGGGGGCAGGAACGGGCTGGGCAAAGGAGAAGCTACTTCTGGGTGAGGTGAGACCCGAGAGACCTTGTTCTTCAGGGTTCTTGCCCTCTTGTTCTGGAACCAAACCTGTTTGGCACAAAATAATCTAAAGTTAGATTATACTGTAAAATTTCATTACAGCAATAAAAGTACATCACAGACCACATCTGATAATGATAATAATGATAATGTGTACCTATTTATATTCCAACGTTTGCTTGGTCACCTACCTGTATGCGTGACTCAGGGAGGCCAGTGGCTTGAGACAGACTTTCTCTGACGTTAATACCAGGGTATGGATCAACACTAAAAGCCATTCTGAGGAGTTCCAAGTGCTCTTTAGTGAAGCTAGTCCTCTTCCTTCGACCTGGGATCTTACTGGCCTGGGATGCTCCATCTAGAGCTGTGGGAAAACATAGATACAATATTTTTAATATACTGTAACAAATATTTCTCCAATAAATACTTATCCAACAGAATGCTTGAACAGAGAACTAAAGCTAAACCATGCATGCCAAACATGTAGATACAATGTATAAGCATACAAGTATAAATACAGTACAGTGACAGACTGAAAATACAGCTTATATATATTTACATTTTAGCAATAGTATAATTGTAGCAATAGTATGAGAATATATAATTATTTCTTAGGCTCAACATTACACAAAATGCATCTAAATATCTTTTATCAATCAATCCACCACTTACCAGCAGTGCTGTTGGTCCACATAGCTGTAAATTCTTCTTGAAAGTGACCTGAATATCAGATCAGCTTACAGGTACAAAATGATTTTTGATTAGCCTTCAGGGAAGAGAAACTCTTCCACTTCGGATTCTGACTCAGGACTAAAAGTTGGCAGTATTTATTTTAAAAACCCTTAGGCCTGAGGTGGGAGGAGTTATTCACTTCTAAAGGCTTTAGTTTTGTAATCTCAAATAATGCACATCAGCCAAGCATTTTACACTACCACGCCTTAATTCACACCTCATTTGTATTCATAACTGACACCAACAGACTTCTTTAATCATTAGTTCAAGCACACACACATTATTTTCAGGAAATCAAACTGAGGACTCAACATGTTGAGGCAATTAACAAAACAATTTTCACAACAGCAACTTTTCATAATAATACTTATTGTGATATGCATAGTCAACATTTAAAAACAAATGTAAAAGCCATTTTTTGTTCCATAAACAAACTATTGCATGTTCCATATAATTACATTAAAAACTGGCAAACAAAACACAAACACACACACATCCTATGTAACTATACAATACAATGGGAATTTTTGCAGTACCATTTATTGTTTATTGTTTAAACAATAAAGGAGATGTATATTTTACAATGACAGAACAGCCTCCTTCAGATCAACCAAGTGTTTCAGTGGGCTCAGTTCATTTTAAAATACAGGATTTGTGTTTTAGCCACAAATGTTGATGTACTGTAGATCACGGTCATGTGGCACAGCTCTGTGTAGGTCAGTTATACTAGTATATATACATATGGAGCTGTGAAACTGCTAAATGTCCATTGCTATAAACGTTTCATTGCTGAATATGCTGTAAACATGTATAGCATTAAAAACATCACTGTATCACTTTATCCATTCTGCTGCTGCTGTCACTCACCCTTTATTACTTTATTACTACTTCATATCGCTTTTGTTTTTTTTTCTATACACAGTATTTATATTGTTTATTGTTCTTGTAAACTGAGACCTTGCATGCACAGCCTCATTAATTACATTTTAACATTTTATGTGGTGTCAATGTAAAAGTAGTCATGGTATACTTAAGATCAAAGATGTACAGAATAAATGTAAATTATATAGGCCAGTATGAGGCTTTGTTTTTTCAGAGATGACATGACTAAGATTGTTAAAAACACCAACAGCTTAACAACAGCAAATTTGATTAACGTGGCCTCCTACAGATGGATGATTGATAGTCTGCTTTAGTCAGCTGAAGGGCTGTTAATGGCCACACACAGTTAAACAACATTCATATGCAATAAGCTTGATTTTTCTACCTCCACATCAAATGTTAGGCAGAATTACTGGCTATTCAAGCTGAATATATATTCAAGATTGTTAGGATAATAGCAAAATGAATTGTAGGCTCTTAAATTTAGGTTTGCTATAGAAGATTAATTACTCATTATGTGGAATTCAGGATTGTGATCACATGATCACAGACCCACTCCACTATTATATTAAATGCTAGAGAGGTTGACAACACAATAGCAATCTTGAAAAAAAAACTGGTAAAAAAATTTACATCTGTATTCATGGCATCTAGCAGTTACTTTAGAGGGACTTACAACAGTGCTAGAGAATAGTGCTATAGAAATGAATAAAATGTGTGAACGTTTGTGAACCTATGTGAAACTTTGCTTTAATGTGCTGTTTGTCCATAATGTTATTTAATTGTCCACATAACTTATTAGTTTTCATTATTTTTTGTCTTTTTGAAGAGGCAGTTAAGCAGATAGTCTAGACGATGGACCACAGCTGATCCTACAAGAAGCTTCGAACGATCAATTATATGGCTTAAACTGAAATAATGCCGCATTATGTGGTGAATAGCCATATAAAATGGCGCGCTCTGGTCTAGAAGCAGACATGGCGTCTCTAAAGTCTGTGCTGTTCAGCATTTCTGTGGGCTGGCTTATACTGGTGTTATAAACGCCGCTTGAAAAGACATTAGCTGTTTTTATTTTTTTATTTATTTAATAAACTGTACGGCTTCGGTCCAAAGTCCAGAATTCCTTTACTAATAAACCGAAATGCATTTGAGATTACTTTCTGGGGTACGAGTAAAAAATAAAGAGTTTACAGAAAACAACCTAATGAGACTTTCAGGTACTGGTCCATATTCCTCCGCTCTGAGTTCCGGCTTCACTACTCACACGCAGCAGTGGGGACCGAGTTACCCGGATGGAACTGTCATGGCCGCCGTCACTGACTTGCCAGTCTAAACAGAAAAGAAAGGTAAATGTATCTAAACCAAGCATATCTGAAACACTTATGTAAAAGTATTGGTTTTACGATTTGTAATGGTAATGTTCAACACTTGTTTAAAAGAATTTACGCTTTTGACGGTTTCTGTATGATTCTGATCGTTTGATGTCTTGCGTGGGTGGGGGCGACTTGCTTTATTTTTTGTTGATTTAGATGAATAACTAGATTTTAGAGGAAGCGCTTAATGCAATCCCTGAAGACGCCCAGAGTCTGTGCTACGCGTTGTAGTCGCTGTGCACACGTAGACGCGAAGCTAGCTGAGTCGTATGGATTGTAGTCATGGCACTTCCTCTGTCCGCGATGCATTGTCCGTATATGTCCGCCTTGCTTAAAGTTGGTGCTTGTCAAGTCAAATTTAATCGGATAGCCAATACTTCATTTAATGCAGAGGACGTAGCTGTTACCTATTAGAGATCGGCTCCATGAATCATTTCCATGAATGTGATACCTATGCTTCTCTTACAAGTAGGGAGTGATCATAAAGCGCATCATACCCACTATGGACGAAGAGTCGCCAAAACTTGATTTCCAAGGACGTGCATGAGCTACATTCGATCAGTTAGTTCAGACTGGCCTACATAGACTCATATAGATTATGCACAACAGAAATTTGCTCTCAAATAGTATCAGTTTAACAGCCTATCTGCAGCAGGCGTTTTGAAAGTTTACACGTGAATATTTAGTGGGGTGAATTACCATCTCAGATGCATTATGCTCTTGGCTACTAATTATCTATTTGGATGTCTTAAAGGTTGATTGATTTGTATCAGCACCATGTCTGCTTTTCCTTGATGTATATGAAGGGAGTGGAAATTCTTTTGTCATTATGTTCTCACATCTGTTTTATGATGCCTGTTCTTGTATTTAGATTAATACATGTGGGGAAATTAGTTCTGTATTATGTCAGTTAAATAGGCTAGGCTATATAATGGCCAAATAAATCTTGTTTATTCCTTCCAAGGTAGTTCATTTTCCATTTTGCATGTATGGATTAGCCTACATAAAGTTAATGAATATAAATTCAGTTGGTGTGTTTGACAAACCTCTGCGTAGAGCCTGTACTGACAGGTGGTATTATACTGTTGCTTATAATTATCATACAATATGTGCAAAGATGAAAAATTCCGTTTCCAAATGTGTTATTACATGAGAAATAGTATTGTATTAAGATTAGTCGTTAACAGTTTGTGACCTTGTTTTTGTACACTTTGCACAATGCTTAAGGCAAATTCTGTAAGTTTTCATCTGATATTTGTAGTTCAAATTGAAGAGTTTTTTTTTTTTTTAATGTTTTACCATGTCTATTATAACAGTTTATGTATGTAATACTTTGCACTATTTGAGAAAACTCATTCTAAAGTAAAAAGCAATATGTGTAATTTAGGCCATTTGGAAATCTATTATTTTAATTTAGGAAATGCCCCCCCCCCCCAACAGAAACAACAGTAATGACATTTATCACCTTCAATCATCACAATATATGCTCATCTGTGTTTCATTATTAGAAACAGGGCCTTTCACTTTCACAGGCCACAGTCATATTGCATTGAAGTTGCGAACTGTGGACTTCTGTTACCTTGCACAGTTTTTGTTGATGGCCCATTCTTGTTACACACAGTGTTGTATGAGTGTATCAGGCATAGCTGTGTTGCTGGAGTTTTTACACATGTCAGTGTCACTGCTGGATTAAAAGTGGTCTGTCATCTAAAAATATCCAACCTGCAGCCGTCCTGCGATTAGAAATCAACAGTTGATAAAGCGTTAGTCTAAATAATAGCTCTGTAAAGCAAGAAATGTCTATAGTTTTGATTTTACACTAGGTTTTTCCAGTAAATACATATTTCTAATAAACTGGGTGGTGGATATATATTAATGTGGTAGTGGGATTGGGAATAATTTGATCCCTTATGAATATTTCTTGATTAACATGTTGTTTGTAAATCTAAATGCAGCTACATTAATCATGTATTGAATTGGAGTCCTGATTGTATAGACCTAAAATACACACACACATTTTCTGAGACCCGGGACGTGGGAAGCCAAATGTAAAAAATGTTCTTGTGTGAGTGTGCAATGACTCACCAGGATATTGAAAAAAATGACATGAACTGATACTGATGTAAGTAGAATTATGTATAATTTAATTTTCAAGTTTAAGAATGTAAGAAATGTAATGCACTTTTTTTATTAGAATGCAGCTTATATTGAAATCAAACATGATTGCAGTTATTTTGGATTTTTAAATATTTTGCTTTATTTGTATAAACATGGCCATGTGTGTTTGTTTTTCTATTTGTATTTTTGTTATTTTTTGTATATTTAAAAAAATACACTGCAGATCTATAGAACTGTTGTTCTGTTGTGAAAGTGTGGCTTTGTCTAAATATTTTCTTCAGTCTCCAGTAAAGAATCTCTATTTGGTGCAGTTTTGTCACAGTCTATGTTTATTATGTTTGTGTTAGTAAAACTAAGGCTTAATGGGCTTATCATTTTCCTCTACTTTACAGGATTCTTTATCATAAAATATGGAGGCCAATCTCGATGACCCACCAGAAAACCATGATCTGAACAACGATGCTGAGAATACATGCCCTCTTTCAAAAGAGCTTGATAATCAGACAGCAGAGACCGCATATAATGACCGTTGTGACCAAGATGACACTCAGTCAGTTGAGTCAGGTACTGATAATTCTCAAACAGAAAGCAGGTCATCGGAAAAATCACCATGTAAGATGCAACAGGGCGCTATTTTCTCTGGAAAAATACTGAGTTTTTGCTGCTCTGAATGCAAAGGTGATACCACTTACAGCCCCAATGACTTGCTTAAACATTTTCAAGGAGCTCACAAGGGAACCCTTCCGACGTATCCTTGTGATCTTTGCACATTTGTCACCAATGAGTTCTCCTCTCTCCAGCGCCATCGCATTGGGCATCGCGACACATTGGTCACTTGTGAGATCTGCAATGATGGAGTCCAGTATTCCTTACTGTTCCTCACCAGGCATTTTATTATGTGCCACAGCTGTAATGGACTGTTTCGCTGTAAGAAGTGTGATTTTTCCACAAGAGATGCAGGCACATTTGTTCAGCACATTCATCACCACAATGAGGGCAGCCCTAAATGCATGAAGTGTCCACCACTCAGTCCCACACAAGGGAAAGTCCATTCTGGGACTTTTCCTTTCACTTGTCAGTTGTGTGGCTATGGTGCTGCACGAAGAGAGTATCTAAATAAGCACTTGGCTGTTGCCCATGGAGATGAAATGGAAAGAACAAACAGATGGAGGGCGATAGAAGAGAACACTGGAGTTAATTCTCCTGGACTGAAACTACTGCTTAAAAAGAGTCCTCCTGCTGGAGGATCTAGGGAATCACAGTGGATGACAAAGCTGAACTCTCTTCCTGGAGTAGGTCTGCTTGACCACAACGGCAGTTTGTTTAATCCAGAGAAAACATTGGAGGAAACACAGCAGTTTCTTGAACGAGCTGTCAGTGCAAAGAAAGACAGTAACAAATGGAGTAAATGTTCGCTCAAGAGTGAACCTCGGTGTTCTTCTCCAGTTACAACACCAACACAGACAAAGACACAAGAGAATGAACTCGGTTCTGGGTCTGGAATTCTGCATCCAAGCAACAGCAATGGTTTGACAGTTCTCATGGTCAAAAATAAAATCTCCATTCCCCCTAATTGTACCACCAAAGTCATGGGCTTTAAGATGGTAGATGGTAAGAAGCATTTAGTTTTAAAAGTTATACCAACAAAACAGGAACCCTCTGCAAAAAATGAAATGTCAGCCACTGATGTCACAGGGGAGGATGATAAAACATCCAGCTTCCCTTGTTCCACACTGTCCCCGAGATCAAAGTCCCTCCTCAGTCTAGATTCTGGCATAAAGAAGGGTTTCACAGCCTCAATAAAATTAGAGGCTCAGGACACTGATCATTTCACTAGAGACCAGTCACCTTTGTTAGATGAGCATGAAGCAGATCTGGACAGAACTAGTACAGACACAAGCCAGATTGGTGACGAAGCTCTTATAAAGTCTAGAACGTTGTTTACCACTCCATCAGCCTCGCCACCTTGTGTAGATTTGGAGTCCATAATGACCGGACAGTATACGTTTTCCAATAGCCACGGCACTCGTCTAGGTAGGATGTCATCACAACTGGATGAGGAGCTTTCTCCCTCTCCACCAACTGCCACCAAGTCCAAATCAACTAATTCAGCTGCCAGAGACCCAGATGTAACTGAAACTGAGATCTCCCATACAGATGTGCACATGGCAAAACCCACTCCTGCAGAACCATTTGTTAAACCCACTACAGCAGTAGATTTAGATATGGAAGAAGTATCACGATCAGAATCAATAGAAGATGAGCCAACATCCCTTGAGGTAGTTTCTAACATGACATCAGTTTCAATATCAGAATGTAATGCCCTGCCATCTGCATTGGCCTCTAATTGTATTGCAGATGAAGGCACAACCCCCACCGTCTCAGATGAGTTCCTTAGCCAGATCGATCATTTAAAGGATAATAAACAATGTAGCGTTGAATCCGTTGAAAGTTGTAGTTCATATGAGAGAGTTACAGAGCAGAGTTCCCCCAGATCCCCTGTGAATATGAGTGCACCCTCTATTTCAGTTGCTGAAGAGAGACAGTCCCCTAATGTTGATGTAAGAAAGACTTCACTGTCGAAGAACACTGAAATTTTAACCCCTTCTTCTAATTTATCAGATGGAAAGAGCTCTCCGTCTAATTCATTCACGGGACTTAAATCGCCCAAGGATTCCTCTCCAAGCAAAGAACTAGCTTTAGATAATATAGTTGTGAATAGTGTGTCCTCTAATATAACTCCAACTGGAGAAGCTTTGTCAGATACAAGCTCGCAGCTTAAAACATGTTCAGGCGAGTCCCCTAATGCCAAAGATTGTAACACAGAAGTTGAGACACTTTTGCAAAATTCCCCAAGTCAGGAGGTCTTTAGTTTTCACAATTACTCTAAAGAGACTTTGGGTATTTCCCCTGATTCCATGGAAGCTGATGAAGGTTCTCCAGAGGACTTGGAGGAAGATGAGTGTGAAGATTTTGGTGAGCTCAAGCTGGCTCCGGACTGGAGCTTAACACTCCCCGCTTCTCCCCCACTTGTGGCTGCAGAGTCTGAAGAATATGTAGGAACTGGAGTAGATGGTAGTGGAGGTGGTGATGGTATAGTTTCTGCAAGTGGAAAGAAAGCACTAGAAAGAGTGTCCGATAGTGATATAGAGGTCGATGAGTGCATAGCTACTGTCGATGATTCCTTGTCTGTTCCAGTGCTGCCAGAAACTGAGAAGGATGCAGCATGTTTGTCAGAGTCAGGCAGAAAAGGAGAGCAGGATGTGTCTCCTGTGGTCGAGAAGGGCGCTGCAGCTTTGAGTAGTGCAGCTGTTTTAGGCAAGATACTTGAAAAGCACTCAGATGCTATAATCAGCCAGCAGCTTGAGAAAGAAAGGATGGTCTCCTCGACTGCAATGCAGGACACCGTCAGACCTACTAAAACAACACTTAGGATCCTGCAGACACCTGAGGGAAAGCAGCAGATGTTTCTGCAGACTACAGAGACTCCATATGCTGTGCCAGTCCAACTAAAAAGTGCTCCAGGGTTCAAGCTTATTACAAAGTCCTGTGCGTCCAAAGTTAATGTGTCATATGTGAAACCAGGAATTGAAAGGCCCAGCAAAGGTACAGGGTTGTCTCTCACACTAAATGGAGGCAGAATAGGAATGTCGACACAAGGCTCAAGTGGGGAGGGCAAAAGCCAGTCATCTTTTCTGCAAGCAGTGAGCAGCAGTGGAGGTCGATACTTTGTCAATGCCTCTTCCCTGAAAGGGCCTCTTCTCTTATCAAGTGCTGTAAAGTCACCCTCTGGAGATCCGGCAAACGTACAACCAACATGCTATTTAGTTCAAAGACCACTTCCTGTTGCACCAGTAAGTAATGAGTCCACTGGTTTGGACTCCAAGACAGTGCTGACCACCCGCCCAGTATTGGCTATGCCTGTTAACTCGGCTGATAAGGCAGCTCCCTTGCAAACAGGGCGGCAAGCTTACTTGGTTAGGTATATATCTCCAGCTAAGTCAGGGATACTGTTAAATGGCTCGCACGAGAAGGGAGCAAGTCAGGGCAGCCAACCAAATGAAGGAGGCAAAAGTAGGGTTTTCCTCAAGATTGTCAGAAGTCCCAATGGCACCCGGTTCCTCTCCACTGCTCCATATCCTTCAGCCAAGAAACCAATTTATTTGGCCGCAGGTTCTCTGCAGTCACCCTACATTCTAATGTCTCCAAACAGACCTTTCACCAGTCTGTCTGCAGGACTGAAAACCTCCAACACTTCTCATGGCCCCTCTCATAAAGTCATCCCAGCAAAGCTTAAAAATATTTTACCTCAATCAGGCATTGACATTAAAAACAGGGGTCGCGATAGCTTATCGATACAGAAGTCGCCGCTCATCCCCATGCACACTCGTCCCAGAAGCCAACGGAAGAGAAGGAGAAGGGCTCTGTTTGAGGACTTGTTTGAGACCTCTCCGAAGACGAGGAGAATCTCAAGCAAGGCAACTGCAGAGAAAGAGGTTGTGTCGCTGTGGGAGCCGGCGGCGAAGGATGTTGAGAGGAGTCTTAGGCTCTCTCCCTTTAGCCCGCTCCAGCAGATCAAGTGCCCCCGACAAAACCAGCCAGTCGTGGTGCTGAACCATCCAGATGCTGACATTCCCCAAGTGGCAAACATTATGAAGTCGGTTAACAGGTACAAAAATGAAGTTGTCAAAGTTTCGTTGTCTCAGAACACGGTCAAAGCCATCTCTGAGTGGAGCCTTCTTGGTCTAGAGGGTACATTGTCAAAGCAGAACAATTCCTCTATCAGTCTGGATTCAAGAGTCCAGCCATTAGGGGGCAATGTAAGAGAGAGATTCATCTTAAAACTGAAGTTAAAAAAGACAAGCAGGAACAAATATGAGGTGGTCAGGTTGTCCGCCGCAGGTTTGGAGCAAACGCCTACGTTTAGCTGTTGGTTTTGTGGTCGGGTATTTAACAATCAAGAGGAGTGGATTGGCCATGGACAACGGCATCTCATGGAGGCAACAAGAGACTGGAATAAGCTGTTTTAATGTACCCCCATACCCCTGGATTGGGTGAAAAGCCGTCCTCTAATATAGAAACGAGACTGGTCAATGATGATTTCTTTTCTTTTAATGAATAGTACAGTTAGATACAGCTAAGCTGTCAATATTATTTTTCCATAGATATTCCTCCAGAAGATTTTAATGGCTATAGTGTAATAGAGTTTGGTACCTGAAACCAATTTATATGTAAATAGTTTTAACCCATGTATATTTAAGTCTAAACCCATGTGTATGTACAGAATGGAACTGTGAAAACTGGACACACTGTATGTTTATGGTGCACGCAAAAAGACCACTGGTATAAAAAGATGGTGCTGTCTGTGATAGACCTATTTCAATGCAGTCATTTAACAAATTTCTCAGGTAATTTCATAATCTTTAAATGAACAGTCCAGTTTATAAAGAGATCCTTTATATTAGCTCAGCAACCATGTTTAAAGATGTGTCATTTACAGTTTAATTTGTTGGCTGCGAACATTACCCCTTTGTTAGAGGTCATAGAGCTTATTTACCTTGCAGTTGTTCTAATTTCACCTTAATTGTAAACTTTTTAGTTGTGTCCAGTAAATCTTCGGAATGTGCAGGTATACCTGTAGGTATTTGGTATTGAAGAATTGTACAAACT
This sequence comes from Brachyhypopomus occidentalis, assembly GCA_020368025.1. Classification (NCBI taxonomy): domain Eukaryota; kingdom Metazoa; phylum Chordata; class Actinopteri; order Gymnotiformes; family Hypopomidae; genus Brachyhypopomus; species Brachyhypopomus occidentalis. The sequence goes on from JAGXOD010001377.1 coordinate 2,426,095, forward strand.
GATATAGAAACAACATTTTGGGGTTCCTATGGAAGCCATGTTTTAAGAGCAGTAAGTTCACCCATGCACTGTATTTTTAATTTAGGCATTTGTTTGGGTCTAATTTTTGTTTTGCTGGTGCATTTGCAACTCTTTCTGAACATACCAGAACTGACCCAGTGTCATTTTAGTAGCAATAATCAGTTTCACCTTAGTTTTAAACATTTCCATAAAGTTGTGCAGAGCAGATGCAGCATATTGTCTGGTTTCAGCATTCGTGTTTTTCTTCCACTATTTTCCTTGGAGTAAAGGTGAGGAGGCTGCAAAGCAATGATCTGCTTTATAGAAGAGGAGGAGAAATGGAGCATGTTGAGATACAAGCTACCAAACCTCAAAAGCCCAACCAAACACTAACTGTTGTTCTCATACTCTCTGACACTAGAGTGCCTAGATCTGCCTCAACATTTTTACCAAGCAGTTGTTGTTCTCTGTGTTAAAATCATCAACCTTGTATGTGGTCTAGAAGATTTAAAAGTGGTCAGTACTTCATCCCAAAAACTAAAACTGAGGTTGTTTATTGGCAAATGTCAAGAAAGCAGGGTATTTTCATGGGTCGCCATGTTGATTTTTGGTGTACTCCAGTGCTATACCCAAACCTGCAGAATAGTTAAATGTAAATGATTAAACTACACCTGGTTAGTATCACCACTAGCGAGAATCTCCACTCTAAGCTGTCAGCCTGTCTTTGGGGTTAATAACTTATGCAAATCTTCCTTCCAGCCATTCACAGTACAATGGTCAACTTCTGAACAACAGGTTCAGCTTTACCTCACAGCTGCCAGCATTTACAGTATCATGTGCATTAAAAGCACTTTGAGAAGTTCTACAAATCCATGATTTTGTTAGAAAGATGAGTGTAATATTTCAAACTCATGGTGGTTTTGATTTTCTTTGTAAGATTGTAACCCTTGCTGTATTTCTTCTAACTTGCTGTATCAGCTTCACTTATTTGCTAACCATACCAAATCATAGGCCATTTTAATTGGACTTAACTTCAGCGCAAGGATCATGGAACATCACTTTAAAGTTCCTCCCCTGCAGTTTTGTGATATGACAATCCCCGTTACAGTTCAAAGCAGTGGACCAACTTAATTTGCTGCTGCTTTTAAACCTTAATTGGTTAACGGTTAATTGTTTTTTTTTTTTTTTTTACATGTTATGCATATTTTAAAACCTTACTCTCCCATTTTAATGCTCTCCTTTCGCTGACCTCAAGTGACCCTACCGAACACTACCAGTATACTATGCCATCAGCAAGCAAAAAGCATGCCCCTCACTATGTCCAATGCCAACTTAACAGTAACCAAATCATTTTTATTGTGAGGCAAAAAAACAACACAATTAAAAATTCACTGTTTGGTCTTTAATGGTCATGTCACACAAGTTGTTGGTTTATTAGGATATGAGAATTTTATTTTTTTATGCTAAGTGCCTAAAATGTGATGCACCAGGTTGACACTATATTGTACTGTATTTACCTCTTTGCAGTTCCTCCTTGAATAAATGTAAATAATTTGAAAGAAACTAATGTTTGTGTATAAATCATGTGTAGGTTGTCTCATGTCATATTTGAGTTGCCTTATCAACATGACTATGTTTTTTTCAAGTGTAACGTGTTAATTTGAGAAGCCCTGCAATTATGCTTTTTGGGCTCTAGGGGGCAACTGAGTACAAAGAATAAATGTGTGAGCGTAATGAATTTCTACATCGTATGGTGGAACAATACTTCAGCCCCGATGCTGCTCCCAGTTATACTCGTGTTTTTCCCACTCTAAAAAAAGAACATGGCACCCCACGAATTGAGAACTAGAGTAGAATGCAGAGTGCACACAACAGTGCTCAGATCTACAGTACTGGCCAAAAGGATCTACTTTTACACGCGTGCCCGGCTTTCACATGCATGACAAATTAAAAATATTTCATGTGTTCATAGTGAGAAATGTTACTGTGAAAAATTTAAAGATATACAGTCTAATCCCCATTCTGCAACAACTTTAAATATTGACATACATAGTACTTTAGACTATGTATATGCTGTAGTGATTCTATATCTCTCAAAACAGACTGCCTGGGCTATCCTAGAAAGGACAGCCCGATATCGTTTTTATCTGCTATCACTTAATCTCTTAATTACAGGATGTTAGCAAAGCAAAGACTAACGGATAGAATAATCGAGTGATTTGTTAGGCGATTGATTATATGCACTCGGTGCCAAGCCAACATGTGCCCACCACAGACGAAAAGACAGCAGTACGGGCTTTGTAGAGTTGAAGGAGGTCAGGATTGCAGGGGCTTGCTTCTGCTCTAGCAATTGCGTTCATTAATTAATTGATGATCAAACGCTAATTGGAATAGATTGGTCTGCAAAAATGTCTAAATCAGCAAATTCTAAATCAGAATCTTCGGGTCACTAGAAAGGGAATTCTGCAGCTTAGTGCCATAGCAACAAAACGTTACCTGGACACTCTTTACTCAGGAATTGGGTATGATCAGCATATTCCTGCACAAATGTCAGCACAGTTATGAGAAAAGGGACAACTAGGTAGATGGAGAGAGAGACCGACAACATCCTGGTGAGTAATAATTCTGCAATCAGACAGGCTATTAGTAGTTTAAAAATGCTGATGACAAGTCATGGTATATGAAATGGCTGAGGGCAATGATGAGGACATATGGTGAAAATCATACGTGAAGATGCAGAGGTACAAATTGCAGTGTAGTACACAAAGTTTCCAGAGAAACTGGTGATTTCAGAGAGAGGTCCTTCATCATCTGTGCAAGCACTTGTGTGAAGCACTTTGTTTGATGAAGGACCTCTGTCTAAAACGTGTTTCTCTAAAAACCCGGGGCACTGCAGTGCAATTTTCCTACCTATATATGCTTGAAGTTCTCATGTACTAGCTGTCAGAAAGGACAGTTTAGACATGTCAGTACTCCACTAGTGCCATGACGTGGCTATAGACTATCCGGACCATTTTAAGTAAACTTGTATGTAAAAATGACAACAGTTACTTTAGTATCATTATTGGACTCAAAATGATTACTAGTGAGCTTTGTAGGATAGTACAGATTACTTCACAGAAGTCGATTCCAAGCCGTTAGGCATGGCGACAACTTTCTTGTGGCTTAATTAGGCAGCTGGAGCTGTACTGTTGTTTTCTTGAGCAAGCGTTTTGTTTTTAGTACGAGCAATGAACTGAAAAATATTAGAATTCAGTCGGGGAGCACATTTTGAAGTTGGCCAGGGTGGCTCTTTATCTAAGGTCGTTGCCTATTAAGGGTATTATGTGTTTATGTATTCACATGGACACAGGCCTACAAGACTGGTTGAGGAGCGAGAACACAGTGGTAAAATTAACATATCTAGTCCTTGTAGGCAGAGACTCTTTCCAGCAGCTTATGTCATCAATTCACCCTGTCACCGAATCGTCTAAATAAGCTACTGACCTGTTCAGTGGGAAGGTGTTCGGTCAGTGTCTTTCTGCCTCGGACCACCAGATGGCAGCGAGGAGCCTTAGCAGCGCCTGTAGTGCTGACGTGATGCAAAGTGAAGGCTCGCATCTCCATGGAGCATTTCGGCGGCAGCACCCAGCGCGAGCTCTGTGAAGTCGGCCCTGCCTTTCCTTTACAACGGCGCGTGAATTGCTCGTGTGGCTTAAGTGGATTTCTATGTTTCTTTTATCAGTGTGTCACATGGAAAAAGCCCTCCTGTACCTACCGTTTTCTCACTGATTTGCACTAACTATATCCATTATAAGCTTTAAAAGAGTCTTTTGCGTCCCGCAAGTGTTAGTGCGTTGATTCATTATTTATCACTCATGTGAGAGCCTGCATCCACAGAACTCCTTGAGCTTGCCTGCTTATTTATTTATTTTAAAAATTCCCAGGCATTCTGAAGAGGCCAGCATGTAGGCAGACCGGTCTTCATCCTTTTGATTCCTACTGTGCCAGGCAGAGTCCTTGACAACAGAACACATAAGATGGATCAGCTGCCGTGTGGTGGGGACTGATGAATAAACAACCGCCTGAGGCCCGCGGTCCCTGTACACTGACAGCTAGGGATGGGTCGCAAACAAGAGCCATGAGCACGCGGCCGAACTCAGCTCCGCGAGGTTGCGACGGCCTTGATGCGCATGACCTTCAGATCAAATGAAGGCGCGGGTGAACAGTCTGATTTGAAAAAGCGGGGTTTTAAAGAAAGTCAAGTGTCGAATCCCCACATCCCGCTAAAAGTCGCAAGTGCAGTCATCTTTAGTCCAATACCGCAGTTGTATAAAGAGGGAAAAAATGAACTATACAGAACTGCACGTGGTGATAAAATACATTTATTGGAAACGGTGCCAAATGTATAAAAGAAACAATGACTGGCTTTGGATTAGGTCACAGCACAAATCACATGTACTGTACAAAGATTGACGCAGTGCTTTCATGTCCTATCAAAAGAGCTGGGAGTACATACAGCACATCACATGAGCCAAATGAGGGCAGACACATTTCATTTCCTTTCCATAAACAAAAGTCATGATGAAGATGACGTCCATCTGTAGGGTTATAGGCAGAACTGGGGCAGTTTAAACGTGGGGCATGTGCGCATTAAACGACTCTGAGCCATTCTTCTTTTCTTTTTAGTGACACAGTGTGATACAAGATAAATAAGTCTTAATTGCATGCACTAATGTATATATTTTTTGTTTGATTGTGTGTTTATTTTTGTTTTTTGCATGGCTTCACATGGAAAATGCAAAATGATCCCTGAGCTTACAAAGGAACACAACAGATCTAACACACGTACACGGAGCAGACTATTCCAGATCTGCAGCGGGACCAACACTGACATGCCGTCATTGTCATCCATATCAATTATATGGCACACTCTCTTTAAAATGAACGCCAAGACAGATGCTATCTCACAGGATTCATGTGCTGTTTCTTGTGTGACAGATTGCAATTATACACCAGACATGAGCTCACGAATGTGCCTCTATTGGCATATTCTGTACAACCATGTGGCTGCTCATTTTTCTGTTCAATGCAGGTTTCACAGTAAGATAAACTTTAATTCCAGGCAACAAATTAGGACCTGGCACATCCAGCATCTTTCAGTGCGCTAAGGACAACTGGGAGCTGACACTGGTAAATGCTACAGTAGAAAATGTCAGAAATGTATTAAACTAAGTAATTAATAATGTAGTGCCTGTGGATAGGTGTTATGTTAAAAGTTACTGCCATACATTTTCGCAGAGATGCTCTAAAACAGCGATTCAAAAACATAACCACCTCCTGCTTTTTCGCCGACTGTTTACAGAGCTTGGTGAGCACCGCTGCCCTATACACACTCGCGTTTACAGTGTACTCGCTTGGAGGATTCAGTGCAACATGAAACTCTAGATCAGTGCATAACTGACAGACGCATTAAGGCCATTGATTGGGGTTGCTGTGCACCTTGCATGAAAACACTAGATGTGCATGTCATGTGCAGCTCATAATGCATGCTGGTTGGGGAAGCTCCTTTCAGTGTATGTCACCATGGTAGAAGACAGAAGACAGAATGTTTTATCTGCCTTTTTTGGCTAATGTTAAAAAAGCAATTTAACAGTGATATGATGTATGATCATCATCCCCACAGTCAAACATAGTCACTACAGTGCAGATTATTTGTAGTCGTATTTAGAGTCTTATTTATAGTCTATATGTTTTGGTAAATCTTTATGTGACCTCATGAAGGCCATGGGGATTCATTTGCAGCGGATTCATTTGTAGCAGATTCATTTGCAGCGGATTCATTTGTAGCGGATTCATTTGTAGCAGATTCATTTGTATCAGCTCCATATTTTCTCCATGATGAATCACAGTTTCTTTTCATTTGTGAGAACACAAATATTTTTTTTTTAGTGCTGGTGATCAGTGTGGGCACAAAAATAAATAAAAATAGAAATTTCTTTTTGCAATAACAGAAATCATCAGTGGGATATGTACACACGAGCACGCATGTTACCACATGCACATATGTAAGAATGCATACAAACGCATGCGCTCACACGAAACTCCACTCACACCGAATTAATTGCACATTATGTAACCGTAGCCAAGAACACTTACATGTACAAAAATCATCTGGCTTTCAATAGTCGAAAAAATCGAGCAAATCGATCATTTGAAATGGCAGTGTAAGGTGGAATGAGCTTAATGGAGAGACTAGATTTGGATAGAGTGCAAGGAAGGGTGTGCAAAGCAAAAGAGGAAGTGTGTTTTAATACTATGAAGCTTTGTTTAGTGGGAAACGTGAAGATTTGGAGAAAGCGCAGATGAGAGTCACAGCCGAACGACTACACAGTAGTTTAGCTCAGAGGTCAGAGGTCAGAGGGCC
>JAGXOD010001377.1:2437500-2657500 GCA_020368025.1 Brachyhypopomus occidentalis
CAACTTGCTACCTTATTACGTACCACCACCTAGCAAAGCTTATTTGCTATTAACACACTGGGAAAACATACATATGGCGCATATGAGCCGACTAGAAAGAGAAACTATCAGCCCATGACTAATAGTTCAGCCGTATTCAGGCCTTGTAGCGGAAGATGAGGAAGCTTTGGCCCCAGTGTTCATTAATGGGAAAGTACTGTAAGTATATAATATGCATGGCATACAGTCCTCTGTGCCATCCTAACCACAGCAACTGTGTGTGAAAAGTAGCAAAGAATCGCTGTGTAGATTTAAAATATCAAAGCAGGAAATATAAGTCTGAACGAAAGGACTGTGAAGAAATTCTCATCATAACTTTCAGTGGGAGATGTCCAAAAGACTATTTGAAGTTCTATGAACTGTTCGAGTATTATACAGGTTTCTGCATAAGGTCTATTGCTAGTGTCATTTAGAATGAGTTTTGCCCTATTTATAATTACGGTGGTGTGAAAGGAATCATCATGCTCAACTCAGCAATATTTTACTCATTTAGGTAATTCGTTTTTATTGCATACTAAAAATAGAATGGTTGGGTAATTTGCTGCAGGAAATGATTATTAGAATAAGCCCAAGATATTTTGGTTAAAAAAATATGAATGTGGTGTGTTATTAGTTGTTATAGAAAGATTGTAATTACAATTGCACATTTATAAGCAGTCATAATCATATTTATCTTGACTTTGAGGTTTGTCTTGTTTTTTCTGTGACTGTAATATTTAAAGTGAAAACATTTTAAGTGAATAGGTGACTGGTCTAAACTCCTTCTAGGAATTGTTTCTATAGAAAAGCAATTTGACTTATTTGTTTTTGACACCCTCGGTTTATGTGTCCTTTTTCAGAAGCATTAGAAATCTACCCAGTGTCATTGATTCAGATATTGATATGACTGCCATTTTCACATCCTACTCTGAAAGAGCTACTGGTCTGGACTCAGTGTGAACACTGACTGGCGTGAACAAAAACATAGTGTGTTCCTTCCACATTAAGGAACGAGACATTGTTTGTAATCGGTGTAACTGATTTGTTTAACAATATACATGCATCAGCATGAGTATCAGCATGAACCCGTAGTTTCTTATCATTTAATGTTGTGGCACTGGGTGGAGTAAATCTTAAAGAAGTGAATTAGGCCAGTGTAAAAGCTCTTGAAAAAACAGGTCAAAGAGTTGCCTGAGTGTGGAGTGCTCATAAGATGTTTCAGCACTGGGTGAAGGACTGCAGGACTGGCTCTGCACTGGGAACGGACCTGCCCTGAGTGGCTGCTCAGGCGTGCCTCCTCTGCCTCAGACCGCGCCCCCAGCCAATCAGCACAGGAGCAGCAGAAAAGGTCAGTGCACAAAGGGCGAAGGCTGAGACGATGCGGTGTGGGGCTCAGGCAACAGACACACATGGAGAAAGAAGGTCATCACTCAGGAAAGTCTCTTAGCATTCTGGGTACTAACCCTCGTTCTGGTCCTGGAGTCTACTGCTCAAGGTGAAACCGCAGCCCAGCGGAGGCGCCGTATGAGTATGAGAAAGGTAAACAAGACTGTTTTCAGGTCACAGAAATGAAAGGTGGCCCATCGATAAGGTCACAGTATGCACTGAATTCAACTGTGTAGGGGGAAAAGCAAATAAACTATAAAATATTGCTGGATTGACCTCTCCACATACTGCAAATTATGAAACTTTTAACCAATTAAATATTAATGTTAGGTTAGAAGTTGTCAATAAATTAAATGCCATGTAGCCATTAAATGTCTGTAGAGGAATATGATCAATAAAGTCTAAAAGTATAATTTCAGGATGAAACTGAAAGCATAATATAAGTCACACAATAGAAGTAAAATAAAAAGATCTTCTAGCCAATACAATCATCCTCTGATGAAGTATAATATGTTGAGCATGGTCTGCCTATCAGGATCATATTGACAAATCCAACACTGCGAATGCAACCTGGCTGTGTCATATTGGCAGCGGCTCCAAAATGAGAGAATTCTTCAAGCAGCCTTAGCTTAATGTTTTGATATAGTGATGATCTTCCATGTGTAATAAAAAGCACCAACTCTCACATATATTAGGTGGCAAACGTGCCTGTCGTGATCTTCCGAGAGCCTCAGTGAACATGCTCAGTTCAGAGATGGAACTTGGTCTTCTCCAATGAGCAAAAGCCACTAGAAAGCAGAAAACGACAGCCTGTATTTGCTCCAGGCAAAGCTGACATACCTAGAGATGCACATATAGATATAATTTACCTCTCACACACATGCAAGAACATACAAAGGAACTGATTAATACAATCAGGCGCTTGAATTTTAAGGCTCACCTTATACAGCTATCAATCTCTGATTCGTATCACAAAGGCTGCCTTACCACCATCTTACACAACAAAATGCTAATGAATCTTGCCAGTTTGTTGTTGATTGCAGTGCACAATCATATTTGCATTTACCAAATGACATACATGGAAGGCGATTTGTAAAAGCCTTTAACATAGTTAATATGGTTTGTAAAATATGCACATTTTTTCAAAGCTGAAATATCCTGATTATTATGTCCTTCATGATCACAATCTGTGGTAATTATTCCTGAACCTACACTTTAATACAAAGTACAGAGAAATCCATTGAGCTATGTGATTAAAATAAATATCTCCAATTATTTGCTGAGCATGCTAAAAATGGTATGATGAAAAGCAATACTGTATTATTTAGTTACAGAATATAAGCATCTGAGCAATGGTTGTTGTTATACAGACTTTGTGGTGGTTTACTAATATTACCCATGTTGATACTCTAAAACACTCCACACACTAGGTACATTACTGTACTCCTCCACATCTCACATGGTAACTTTATGCTTAGTACAGGTAAATAATACTACTTCAAATTAATTAAATGAACAACTACTTAAAATTTCACAAATTTGCCACTTACTTTGTCAGAATTCCCAGAATTAAATAACACTTGCCCTTCACTTAAATACTCTGACAAAGCTTGAGATGCAGTAATAGTCCTGTGATTTGCTGTCTCCCAAAAGTAACCAAGTAGGTTGAACCCACTGACTCCAGTGAATGACGAATATAACCAATCCACTCGCAAAAAATGTAATTCAGAAGAGGTTCAATTTTCAAAAGACAATATCGCCTTCTCTTTTCTATTGCAGTCCGTCAAACGAACACAAACGAACACTAGTTACGTCTAAGCTCTGTCCTTGGTGCTTAAACGTGCGCGGCCTTAATGGCACTCTCCATGGTGCTGACAGGGCTGTGTATCAATTGCTGTAATCTCCTGTATTTGCTGTGCCTGACTGACAAACTAGAGTGAGCAGTTAGGAAGAAGAACAGGGAACTGCTCGACCAGGGGCTACGTCATACCGCAAGTAATATCACGCCGCACATGATTAACGAGGCAGCCCACATCAAGAGGGATGAGTTCATAGACAAAGGCATAAGCACCGGGGGCTAAAGCGAAAAGACTGGAGGTGCAGTAGGTCCGTGATGACAGCAAATAAAAACTTAATTTGTCGAAAAAAGACAGTCTGCAGTTAATAGAACGTTTAACATTTCGAAATCCCCAAAGCTTTTAAAACTCCTTTACGCTACACCATCAGAATAATTCATAAGCAGCAGACTATGCACACAGATTAATGAGGCCGCCGAAGGTCAATACCTTATTTTTCTAATTCCCACGCAAACTCGCTGTGTCTGACTCACATTTCACAGTAGGAAACACGGAGCTGAAAGGATAACCAAGGCCACGCGCACACGCCTCGGCCCCCGCTCGACGATTAGCTGACAACGACTATTGATATTCAACGCACGCGTTCTCTTGCTTCCAGAGTCACCGGTGCGGTTGCCCTCCAAGTAAAACCTTTATGTCTACCCGTCTTCAAGAGTCCATGAAAAACACAAAACGTTTTCTGTGGACTGCGTATTATGTAAGTGAATTGAATTACTTCAACAATACATCAGTGGAATATTGAGCAAGCATCCCGCGCCGCAACAAATGGATTCCCCTCCGACGCTCGGGGAACACGGCGGTAATCCATGGTGGAACGCCATGGTGAGAGATCACTTGTGTTTCGTTTTGTCTATAGCCAAAGATCAATGCCGTCCAGTGTAAAAGACTATTTTACTGAAAATTCACAAATCGATATTTAATTAAGTTACCTCGCGTTCAAAGTTTTACCTGCTAAATAGTAAGACTAATTTGTTTGCTGTTGTTTCCTCTTGAACGTTGATTTTTTTTTGCACCGAAATAACAGGTTGTAGAAAAAATCTAAAAGCTACTAAACTTTCTCGATTAAAAAGCAAAAGCAGTTATTAACACTTTCAGTTTGAATCACGAGCAAGTCATCGCCGTTCACTCACCATCAGTTTTGCAAAGTTCGGTCCAGTTTTAGTGCAACGGTGTCAGTGATGTATCACAGTCAATTAGGAAGTGTCCATATGGCCCAAGGCCCTCGTGCACACGTGGAGGAACAGCATCCAGCTTTGGAGGAGTCATTCCCCAGCGCACGCGAGCTGCTATGATGGGCTGCGCGCTATACCCAGGGCCCGATCCATCTGTGTATGTATAGAAAGAAAATAGAAACCATTCAAGTGAATGGTCCGATGAAGGGTTCTAAGCCATTTAACAATCAATGGAGATTTTAGTGGCTGCAGTTACCGTTACAGGTTACACGTGCGCTCGATCTAAAATAGTGGATTCATGCGTTGATCGTGACGTAGCCTAAAAACTGGTAACCCTGTAGGAGCAAATTTAAAGCAAGAGTAGGTATGGGGGAAAGACAGAAGTGACGTCCTGATGACGCAAACAGGCGTAAAATCGTTGGATTGCAAATATGGTGCCGAAAATTAAAATACTAGAAAATGATTTACTGCACCTTCTCTTCAGTTTTGAAGCGGTGAGTCTGTCGAAGCGAAGGCAACACCCTAAAGCGTACACTACACAGACTGCACAACAACCACATGCGCCGACAACTGAAAAGTGTTTTTATCTAGCTTTTTTTAAATGCCGTTGCTTCTTCGTGTGATGGATAGCAATGTGCCAGCGAGAGCTGTACTAGTTCACGCTACATGGTCTTACCTAATTTGTCGAAAGCAACTGGTGTGGAAAGGTTTTTTTACGTTCCAATATCGGCGATATTTGATGAGAATGAGCACAAGTAAAATAACTCCATCCCTGTGGAAAACAAATAAGAAGACTCATGACCCTTATCATTAGGGACGCGCTCCAGGTCCTGTGCAGACAAACCACAAAAAAAATCCAGTGCCAAATTCCAGGGGAATCTGCCGTCCCCTTCAAAACGCGATTGATAAGTTTCCACTTCAGCGTGGGCTCTACCAAATGGTAAGAGAGAGTGTGCGAACTGAGTCCAATTCGGCGTGTCTGAAAGGCTGTGGAGCGCACTTGGTAAAGGCTCCCTACTGCAGAGGTGGAAATGGTTCTTACCGTCTGTGCTCGAGGGCATATCATCGCTGCAGCGCTGATTTAAAGAGACAACCTACCAGGTTTTACTCCTCACATACAGCGCTGCCGGATCAGGAGTTTTCTCTCCACACTACTATTGTTTAAAATCTGTATTTAAAATGGGGCTTCATTCATAGCCTCTTCTATGTTTGTGTGTGTGTGTGAGTGAGAGAGAGAGAGAGATACAAAACAAATTGCTTACAAATTTTGCCAGAAAATAGGCTCAGAATCACGAAGATACTCTGGATCTTTCCTGGATCCTCAGTAAGCATACTAACCACAAGAGACAGCGTAGTTCACATCCTCACAGCATGCTCACACAGAGAGTATTATCACTTAATTATCTAACAATATATTCACATGAAAAGCATTAGATTCCTCCACTTCATCAATAAGACAAGCGGGTGCCCAAGGAATGAAAAGGATTAAATCATCCTGCCTGCAGAATAACATGCACTGGCCATGCCTTAATCCCTTAACAAGTCTAAATGAATGCTAGTGATGAACTGTTGTCCAGGGGTGTGGAGTGGCTGTGTTAGCCTCCTACATGCTGAAATGTGAAAACATGAAAGCATGGGGTCTCTTCCTGGACCGCCTCCCTTCTCCACTGTGGCCGGAAAACGTTTTGTGCTGCAGTCCGTGTTGCATGAATAAATATTCGCTGAACGACTTACCTGCCTTATCAGCTGTAATACAGCTGTGGTTTCAGTTCACTTTTTTTAGAAGCAGTTCTACTATTTATTTATTTATTTGTTTGGTTATTTATTTATTTATTGGATACGACTCATTATATTGAGTGACAGAGCAATTCCATTCAGTATGGTTATATTAGCATGCTAATTGAAATTGTAAAATGTGATTGCCCTGGAGAATGTGGAAAGGTCCCTGATCCAGTTGTTGTAAGCTAGTCAAGCATAATTAAACTGTGCAACTTGGTTTCCATGCCAACTGGTCCACCCTCCCTTGTTCCCAATCGAGGTTAGATGAGAGGATTCCTCCCAGAGAAAAAAATAAATAAAAAAACAAGTTTCATTACATTAAGTAAAGATTAAATACATTGACCACTCAGTTTCAAAGGGGCACCATACCACACATTTTGCTTAGTTTTGACAAAATGATTATTTTTTGAATAGATGCCCAGAAGGTTACAGTACAGGAACAGGTTGGAGTCATGGCATGGAGACCACAGTAAGAACACAGAGCAGAGCACTGCCGAACAGATCAGACCTTCACCAAGAACCTGACGTTAGTTGAAAGGTGTGATTTGATAGCTGTTGAGAAATGTAGCAACAAGCTTCCTTCATGGCCATCAAGCCTTCTGGGAGGAAAATAATAAACAACGAGAAAGTCTTTCAAAGAGCCTGCAGTGTAGTCAGGAAGCCCCAACGTTCATTCCTGCTAGCCAAAGCTGTCATTATGTACGTTCACCATTATGTACGTTCATCATTATGTACGTTCGCCTTATAGCTGTTGAATTGCTTGAAAAAGAGTTGTTAGAAAAGATGACTCTAAAACTCGAGTTTGGTCATGCAGTGCGACGTTAATCCAAAACAGGGCAAAGAGTCAACAACAGAGTGGCTCAAACAGAAGGAATTATGTCTTTTAGAGTCTTGACCTCTGTCCCAGTGAATTATTGTGGTGTAATGTGAAGCAGGCCATTCATGAAATACAGTCAAAATGATCCAGAGCAACTTACATATACTGTATATTTATTTGTATAATGCTATTTGTGTTCCTTTCTGTTCTTATTTCCCTGCTAGTACTTTAATCAGCCTATTGTTAAGGTTAGTAAAGCAGGTTACTAAATTAAAGGTTTACAAAGTAAAAGTCCCACTTTTTGTATGATTGAATCTGATTGTTTAAACTATTTGGTCAATAAAGATCTAGAACTGTAAAACTCCCTGTGTGTTTGTTAAATAAGCATGTATATTTATCATGTTGATTTAAAAGCTGATGAAATTATATTTAGGTGCTATTTGTTCAGAAATATAGAAAATTCCAAAGAATTCACACAACATTTTTATGTTGCCATGTGTTTATCACACCTTTAGTGACTCCCAGCAAATGACTATGTCTTTCAGGAGCTCCATATCTGGGGATAATGCAGGCATCTGACATTTGCAATGAGATGATTTGTCAAAATGCCTAATTAATTGATACAATTGAATAATGACAAATCTCAAAATGACTGCTGAAAGAGCTAAATATGAAAACAGTGAATGATACTGAGAAAATGGACATTTCAGTGAGAACGTTCTTCACTATGCATAGCCACAGTTTCACTGAAAGAATGCATCAATCTCAGGCTATGGCTTACACACTACTGTTCACATGTCATCATCTTGAACCCTACTCAGGAAATTCCCTGGTGTTACCACCTACAGTGTTCAGTTAAATCCTGCTGGACATAGCCAAGCACTAATAAGAGTTAATACAGCACTGGGGGATTGTGTTATGTATTCCTGGCCAATATGAAGCATCACAAAGTTACTGAGGAGGCTTAACAAGGACATAGCAGGATCCTAATTGATGTAGGAAGTGCAGGAATGAGTCAGAATCTTGGGGCTGCTTCACTGTGCAACATCTGCAAAAAGACCTCCACCACAGAATGCAAGCTAAGCAGGTCAGGGGCACCATTCCCTTCCGTAGCTGAACGGGCGAGGCAAGCCCAGCCCTGCTGTAGAGCCCCTCACAGCAGCCGGACTGCTGATCGCGCCCATTATTATTCAGATGTGATAAAGCAGTGCAGCTCTGTGGCTCAGTTTGATAATGTCACATAATGTGGGGCGCAAGCTCTGAAAAGGCTGATGACACTAAATAGCTTCGGAGAGGCCTGTGGAAGGGTTGGAAATAATTGGATCAGGATAAAGACGTGCATGCCTCTCACTGCTGGGCAGAAGCTGTCCTCTAATGTATGTGCTAGGTTGGAGCCAGAAGACTCAGGCATATTAGGTCCCCCTCAGCATGCTGTAGGGCTGGATACACCACAGAGCATCCGCTGAACCTCAGGAGGTCCGGAGTATCACGAGCAATAAAGCGGGACATCAAATCTGACAAACCATCATCATTGCTAATCAGAGATGTAATCAAAGCAATAGACACATCAAAAATCTGTTCTTTGGTTAAACTGTGTGTTACAGTAAAGGCGATGGAGAGCTTAAGGAATAGCTTGGGGGGGGGATGGGGGCAAACTGATGAGCAGATCAATAACACAAGCCATGATTTTGTCTTATATATGTCATGGGCTATCATAAACAGAATGACCTCTGATGGCTTGCAACATGATTCTGGTAATCCTCAAGAGCACAAAGGCCAGGTAGCAAAAACAATAAAGAAAGAGAAAAATAAATAATGGAACAGTCCAGGACTCCAAAGGTCACAAAAAACATTAATATCAACCTGTACCACTCTGACAAAATGAGGGAGTTGTGGAGGGGGGAAAAACCTGCTCATGATCCCAAAACAGACCATCTCATCTGTGACACATGGCGTCACAGAAGCCTACAGAAGCATCTTAACTAACTAAACAGTTCACTTCTTAAAGACAAACTAAAGGTAAAAACTCCTGAAATAAGCAGGAATGGAAAATGGCCGTGTGACAGGCTTGGCAGAGCCTCACCAGGGAAATCTGCTGATGTCTGTGGGCTACAGATTTCATGCAGCCATCAACTGTAAGGCATTTGCATCCAAGTACTAAACATGATCATTCTATTTAATAGTAACCCCATTCACTCCCTGTGCTCCTGAAATGCAGGGACTATGTATAAAAAGGGCTTTTTACATTACTTTTATATGATTCACTCAACACAGGGGTAAATGTTCTCACACGAAAACTGTCATGAATGCACTTTAACTCCATAACCATAGTTTAATTTCATATTTAACGCGTTGTCTAAAGTCTCTGTGAAGTTATATGCACGTATAAGCGATGGCCTGTATTATGAGCATTACTGACTTATTAAATCTGCTAATGAATGTATAAAATAAGAAATGAATGTAATCCAGCCCTGAATGGTTGCACCTGCACTATTTATCTGGGGCATGTGCATGTTTGGACAGGTTGCTGTAACAGGGTTATGGATTATGAAAAAAAAAACGTTCAATGCCAAAGCGCTTGCCAGAACTGCTAACGCAGTCAGCAGTCAGTGACGGCAGGGATCAGCGCGCGGTGCCATTGGACAATGAAACTATATTTGGAAAAAAGTTCGCTGAGGCAGCATAATGGGCCGCCTACTTAATGCCAACGACTGCTGGCAACAGCGCCGCGTGAGGGTTCGCCATTTGGTTCGGTGGCTCTCAGGAATAAGCGGTGCGCTCCGCTTTAATGGCGGTGTGACGCAGGTCGTTTGGCATGGAGGGGCACAGAAGACAATTCTAAACAATACGGGGATGCTGGGAATGCTGCACGCGCCAAACCCTCACACACCCGCCCACTAAGGAGCATATGCTGTCACAGTGGCAACGCAAAGGCAGCGGAGCGAAGCAGTGATGTCACACGGAGGAGCAGAATGAGTGACAGATGATGTCACTAAGGGGCGTGAGTCATGGCTCTGATGACGCGCTCTCCGCTGAGTCGTTGTGGCACTCGGGTTTCTATAGCTCTGTTACCATGGCAACCAGCCACCTCAACCACTCCCCCCCACCCCACTAAAAGGACAAGTTCAAACAACAGGTCAACATGAGTTTCAGACGGTACAGAGGTTACAACATGCATAAAGGCACCATGTCAAATGCAAGACATCAGAAAGAGCTTAGAGTTTTCTCTCTATGGAAGGGTCATCTCTGTTTTCTAGGCATTTATTGTGTGTGAGGAGTAACGTCATGAGAAGTAGCATGGGAGATGCAGCAACCCAAGCATGTCACACACACACACACACACACACACACACACACACACACACACACAACAACAACAACAACACCAACCCAAGCACATTCACCACACACACACACACACACACACACACACACAACATCCCTATCCTTTGAAATCTATATAGCAGGCATGATCTTTAACATTACAGTTAACTAACAAGTTACAAAATCAGTTTATAGTTTATATATTTTCTTAAAGGCATTTCAAGCCTTACTGTAAAAGCACAAATGCATTAGTAACCTCTGATTAAACTCCATTTGGCACAGTTGAACATATCTATAACAAGGACCACAATAAAAATCTATCCAAAGCTTGCAACAGTCTTGCTGGTTTAAACATAGACCTAACCCATTTTTTCTCCTGCTCCCCCCCAGATTTAATTTTGCATGCCGCCTTGCTCGAAGCGCTTGTCTTCAGAAATATAGATAATGGTTGTGCTTTTTGATATTAGTCTCCATGGCAAATCCCAAGATGAGTCATTTTCACAGAGCCTCTTTACGAGGGGAATGCATTCTCAGGGAGTTTAACTTGAACATTTTTACTTACCTACATTTTGTAAGTACATATCTGCTTTCTATCCTATTACATTTTTATGCTGAGCATATTACAGTAATTGTACAACATATGGTCACATAATGAAAATACAGTACAACAGCATGCAATTCAAAACTATACAATATACAGTATATCATGAATATATATATCTCAACATTCCCCACTCTCCCTCCTCCTTTTTCTTCCAAGATCATGTCCTCTACCAGAGGACTGGGAGCTTCTGGGTCCTGCGCGGTGTCTTAGCTGTTCCCAGGACTGCAGTCTTCTGAACAGAGATCTCTGATGTTGATCCTGGGATCCGCTGGAGCCGTTTTCTCAGTTTTAGGGCCATAGCCCGCAGCGCTCTGGTTACCACGGGATCCACTGTTGCCGTCACCTTCCACGTCTGTTCCAGCTCCTCTCTCAGCCCCTTGGGATTTCTCCAGCCTTTTTGTTTTGTTCCTTGTTCCTGATGTTGCTACCACCTGGGACTGCTGCATCTATCACTATGGCACCTCTTCTGCTGTTGGTCCATCACTACCATGTCTGATTGGTTAACCATTACCATTTTGTCAGTCTGCATCTGGGAGTCCCACGGGGTCTAAGCTCAGGATTCCAAATTTGTCACAGATGTTTCTGTGTATTATGGCAGCCTCTTGGTTATGGCGATCCATGTACGCTCTGCCTGTTAACATCTTGCATCTGGCTGTTACGTGTTGGAAAAGGTGCATGTTTAACCTGCCTCTGGGGTCCTGCCTGGTGTGGTATATATCACCTCTTCTGATCTTGAAAGACATACACCTCAATGCATGTATTGGTGCTGATGGCAGCTAAATACACTGATAGCTCTGCTTAATTTCATTTAATCGTGTAATGGGCCTGTGGATGAGTAAAAGAAACAGCAAGAGATGAATCATAAAACTGACACGAATGAAGAGTAATGGTGAAAGAACACTGCTGATATAAGCATCTCTACCTTAAGATGGACACTGACCTGCCATCACTAATCTCAAGTATCATTTCATTCTTTTCCATGTGTGTTACGAACTTTAGCTGTGGTCAGTTTGTTAACCGCTGCTTGCCAGTAATGCAGGTTAGAAGCGTTCATGACACTTAACAGAGTGAGATTAATGTATAGACTGGAGTGTGGTGAGAAAATCCGTTGGAGGAGACGAACATTTGTGGAGCGGAGACTTGATAGCGCTGAACACTGCAGTGGGCATTAACTTCTTTTTTAACGCTGTCTTCACTTCACCAACCAACAGTATCAAACGCAATCTATTGATTTGCACTGGAGCTTGTTATCCAATTAACCTGAGTTACTCTGGGGTGGAGATTAGCTACACCAGTGCTGCCTCTGTCTACAAAGTGCAATATCACCAAGGGTAAAACAGGCAAGCAAATGGATGGATAGGAAGCAGTAAAACACAGAACACGATGACTTTCATCAGCAGAAGCATATCCAGGAATTGGCAGTATTTGCACATTGTAGTGTTTGTATTCTATTTATGTATGTGTGCGAGAGCGTAACAGCTTGCTTTATTAATTCTTGTATATTTATGAGCTATGAGTTATTTGTTTTGTTTTTTTTACATGGTAATGCTGGACAGACCGTAGTTGTGATTATGGAGCAGCTGTTGGTGTTGCTAACAGATCATTGCCCAACGGCAGGGCAGGAGTAGAATCCTTTGGAACCCTAAGTTATCAAAAACTTGGGGCCCCCTTAAAATGAAGACTTTATTACAGCATAATGGATGAAGCAATAAAGTAGTAAGCCTACAGTGATGAAACAGGAAAACAAATAAAGGCACCAAATGAATAGGTACACAATATGCACAATACAGCAAATGGTTGCTCAAAATGACAGCAACTGGACCATTTCTGAAATGAATGGTTAATTTAAGAATTTTATATATTACTTCATAAGTTCCTTGTGATGCGCTTTTCTTTCCTGCTCAAATGTCCTAGGAGTTGCCATCATTTAATACATATTACTGTGATATCTTATCTGACCAAATGTTCAACTAAAAATATAACCTAATATTAAACAAACCCATAAAATATTTGCTCTCTCGTGAAATGGTACAGGAGAAATGCCCAAAAGCGATTCGTTCTGATATTTTTGGCCTTCTGTGCTCTTGAGGTTCAGGGCTGCAGCTTTACGGGCTCATAATGCTGTGTGCTATGTGTGTTCATCTGGCACTTCCACAGGGTATATGTGCCCCGCGCATGGTTGATATTGCAATGTCTAAATACCTGTATATAAATACATTTGCTCATGAAGATGCCAGTCAGCATTGGAATATGAAATGATTTCAGGAAATCATCAGGAAAGTAGCATGTTCTGTTTTCATAGAGGATTTCTTTTCTGATAAAATATGTTGAATATTGTATGCTTGACAGATTTCTTTCCTTATTTTAAAACCCTTTATTAGATGAACTGAATAGATGATCTTTACTCGACGATGAACTGGATAGATGAACTTTACTAGAAGAACTGGATAATGCAGGGTTCACATTCGTAGGACAGGAGCGAAGACTGAACAGGAGTGAATGTGAATGTTTACACTTACACATAAGCACAGAGTGCTTAAGTACGTGTGAGCAAAAGAATCCACATATGTTCACTCTCTCTCTCTCTCTCTCTCTCACACACACACACACACGCACAGCGAGAACCCTGGATAGATTTCCTGTCCGTCTTCTGATGGGGATCTTGTTGGTCAAGAGCAATCATTAGGACCCAGTTCAGAGGCAGTGCTGGAGGCCTGCGGCTCAGACACGCTAATTAAATTAGTCGCAACCTCGGAGCATGCGGCGAGATGGAGCATTAGTTATTATATCTTGATGTTTCCTTCCACCTCCGTCTCGGCTCTTTTAATTGGAAAAGGGGGGGGGGGGGAGGGGAGAACTGATGCGGAGCCGTTATGATTTGTAGCACAGCTTTCGGGGACATAGCAGGAGGGACCGACTATACCATGCAAAGTGGGCACAATCGCCACAGACAGCCTCTTCAGCTGGGAAGTCACTTCGGAGATGCTGCCTGGTCGCACGGCGGCCGTTAGACCATACGGTGTGGCAGGGAGGGCACATGCTGCGTCTCCAACATGCAATGCATGCACACACCGCCGCTCAGCTGCACGTTGCAATGCTCACTTCGTGCTGCGCACGAAACCCGTCTGGACAAGTTACCTTCACAGGCAGTTAAAGAGAGAGGCCCCCTGTCAACATCGATCATTGGTCGTGCCATAGAGGATGGCGAGCGCAGGCTTCCCCATCTCCCTCTGTTTGCACCCACTGGTCCTCTCAGCGTTGATGTTATCGGGGGGAACCACAGCCTAGCTTCAGCACCACAAGCACACTCACAAATGAACATCAGCGAGACGAGGCCCGTCGCAAAACAGCAACAGCGTGTCATCGTGTGAGCTAATGGCAACGTTCGCACACAAGGTGCACGTGGCCCAAATGCGATTTTTTTTCCCTCCGTATGTGACACAGATTTGTCATTTGGCCAGTGGAGTCAGTGGTAAAAGCCACACTGTCGTTTTTAAATTCTGACCTGGGCTACTTTCATGTGGTACTGAAGGATATGAGCGGCCAGATCAGAATTCACGCGACTCTTCCAACTCCTCATTCGTCATACTTTTGCGCTGAGGGGAAGGAAAGATAACAGTGAGGGAGGATTTCGGGTGACAGAATAGCCAGACGACATTTTAATGCACGCTCCAATTTTATCA
Organism: Brachyhypopomus occidentalis; assembly: GCA_020368025.1. NCBI lineage: Eukaryota > Metazoa > Chordata > Actinopteri > Gymnotiformes > Hypopomidae > Brachyhypopomus > Brachyhypopomus occidentalis. The sequence goes on from JAGXOD010001377.1 coordinate 2,452,140, forward strand.
CTGCTCTCTAGAGCAGCAGTGGTCTAATCGTAACTATAAGAATAACAAGCATTGCATGTTCCAACCAATGTAATTACTGGGAGAAAAGAGATTAGCAAATAAATTAACCTGTTGTAGTTCGTTTGTTGTTGTTTGTTTGCAGGATACTTCATTTGTTTCCTAATTTGCAGCAGGCCTCAACTGCAGAGTAACACGAGCATTAACTTTACACCAGTTTCTGCTGTTTTCATTTTGATTGTGGTCTTCTGCCACCCAAGGCCCTGTTCTTTTCTGTATGTGTGTACCTTGGGCCTTGGGTATCGTGAAAGACGCTATATAAATTGAACATTCATTCATTCATTCATATATACACTATATTGCCAAAAGTATTCGCTCACCCATCCAAATTATTGGAATCAGGTGTTCCAATTACTTCCATGGCCACAGGTGTATAAAATTAAGCACCTAGGCATGCAGACTGTTTTTACTAACATTTGTGAAAGAATGTGTCGCTCTCAGGAGCTCAGTGAATTCCAGCGTGGAACTGTGATAGGATGCCACCTGTGCAACAAATCCAGTCGTGAAAGTTTCTCGCTCCTAAATATCCCACAGTCAACTGTATTATAAGTAAATGGAAGTGTTTGGGAACAAATGGACGCCAAACATAGGCAAAACTCCTACACTACTTTTTAGAAGTACATTTGTACAAATAAGTGTAATAATAGACTTATTGATGAATGAACAATATATAACTAAAGTAAAGTGTATACACTTCAAAACCATACATGATATTTAAACATTTAAAAAATATTCAAATTCAGGATAATACATATAATAAGGTACCTATTTTCCACCTATTTTGGATTATGAAGCAAAAACTTTATCATTTTGTTGCCCAAGTGAAATTACATTTGGGCCACGTTTACCTGTTGCGTGAAGAAGCACAACAGTTAGTCAGCAGGAATGCGAGTTTATTATGCATAAAGAAACATCTGACAATCTCTCTCACAAACACATACATAAGTGTGTGTGTGTGTGTGTGTGTGTGTGTGTGGGTGTGCGAGAGAGAGAGAGTGAAAGAGTCAAACCGAGTATAAGAGCCACACTGAAGCAGAAAGGCCTCATAGTCCTTTTTCTTATGGAGGTGAGAGTGGACCCCAGGTTCTGCTCTCAGGCCTAATAAGAGTGCTTCACTGATCACTTCAACTCCGCTCAGTTCAAAGGCATTTTTTTTCTGACACTTTCTATATACTGTACACGAGGACATGTTCAGGCTCTATAATCTGTTCCCTGAGCACGTAACCCAGTATGGAAAGATGTCTGGCCTCTAAACTGTGTTGATTTCCTATAGAGGAAAGACAGTTGTGAGGGATCCAAACATCTGTGGCATCAACACTATTGTGTGAGGTAATTACTATATTTATAACCTATGACCTGCTTCCGTGATGCTGAGTTCTATGTCTTTAAGGTGGTAAAGCCATCATGAACATTTGATTTGACACAAATCAATGCTGTGCTCTGTGGCAATGAGAGGAACTATTCAGGCTAGCATAACTCCATCTTCTGTTTCTTCTCTGTTATCTCACTAGTGTGGTTCTCTTCCTCCGGGGTCGGTCCACTTCATGTCCTTGGATGGTGGATGGGATTTCTGGTCAGCAGCTGCCCAGTCTGGAGTGTCTCAGCCTGAAGGAAACACACCTGTAGAAACAAGGCCGTTAGTGTTTGAGGTCCCTGGATTTTCACATATGCACTTCCTGCATATGTTGGGGGTTGGGGGAATGGGGGTTAATCGGGGAGAGTGAGCATGTGCACGTGTGTGTGTGTGTGTGTGTGTGTGTGTGCCTACACATGGGCATGGAGACAGTCTGCCCTAGATTACAGATTGCCAAGCTTTGCCACTCCCACAGCAAGGGTGGTGTGTTTGGAGCCATGGTCTCCTTCACAACACGTGTCCCTCTCACCCTTTATCCACTCATCTCTCTTCACTGCCTTCATCATGAGCCTCTCTCACTTTCACCCTGACAGCGAGGCGGATCATGGAGACGCACTGTATTAGAGTCAATGTGACCATGTTAAAACGTTGATGTGAGATGTGAGATGACTTCCTGTTGAAGTGCTCTGGACTGGAGAAGAGTCCCTTCTAATGCATTACTAACTCTATGTAGGTCTCTTTGTTCCCATAGTGAAAGAGAAAAATAGCTGTTTTGGTTTTGAGAATCTGCTTCCACGAAAGGCAGGAAATGAATAAACATGAGGGCCCTTAGGGATGGAGCTCTGCCTCTCTGCATTTCAGGAACCTAAAAATAAAAGGCAAATAAAAAAGATATACAAATAAAGAAATTATTAAAAAAAACTGTGTTGGGTCTGCTTCCTCCAGCCTGTGTAAGCCTATGTACACACACACACACACACACACACACACACTTCAACACGCACACCTGAGCATCAGAGGGACTGAAAGCAAGCAGTGCAAAATAATCCCCTACAGTCTGGTCTGAACACACCGCCACTGCACTGAGATCAGTAGTGCCGCTTACTCCATCACCTGTGTCAGTGGAGAAGACGACGTGTAATGTCCATCAGGGGGCGGAGCGACAAGGGAGACCAGGTTTCAGCATGAGGGTCTCGTAACTGTAAAGGCAAGGGTGTGCCAGTGGCCGCCATGACACCGGGCAAAGCGGTGAAGGGCCCTGAGACTGCACCTCCTGCACTGGAATGATCTGATCTGTCCAGGAAGAGCACGAGTGCACACAGCTGCTGTATGTGAGAAGCGCGACAGGCTGTTCATCCCTCCATCGATCCACTTACGGACACCAGCTATTAGAGTGCAAATCAATAATACATCACTCTGTATGTATAAACACTGCAAGAGAGTGACCCCATCAATATTTCAGCTCTCTGTTCTACTGTCCAAATATCAAACTCAAGAGCACGCCCACATGCTCACCACACGCACGTACTCTCTCACTCACTCATTTGCTCACTCTCTCGCCTAAACATAAACACGCACAGCAAACATCCCTACACACACAGTCCTGGACAGTGTGCCCAACACGCGCTGCTCTCTCTTTCTGCGGCTGGTAGACGGATGAAAGGGGAATACGAAAGGAGTTGCGCTCGAGGCGATTTCGTTTAAATTCAGCAGCCTCTGCGTGTCGTGTCTGAGCACAGAGATCCGCGGCTTTAACCCTCCTTGCGTGAGATGAAACAGCGAGAAGCTTAACGATTCTCACGCAGCGGTACTGAGTCGCACGCCTCGACCCGCCGGGAGCTCCACGTGTTCTCCTTTTTTTTAACGCGGCACACACCCGCCTGTTGACTCTCAGCACGGAGGCTCCATCTGATCAGAAAGTATTGTGACTCGGTGAATTAAAGCGCTGTTGCTCCTGTCTCCATCGCACCGCAGCAAGTCAACACAGAAACACTAACGCACAGGCATGAGCCTCGTGTGTTTCTTCTGCGTGGTCTGTGCTCTAGGAAATGAATTTATGATCTTTGTTATTATTCCTTTTTTTTGCACCTGTTTATGAGTCACATGGGGTTACACCCTACAGTAATGATGACCATTTATTGGTATTGTCGCGCTGTTCACATCTCACTAGTCACACCGTGGGTTTAGTAATTGACGTGAATATGGAATTAGCAGTCGTAATTAGTACGCAAAGACTATGCACCTCGTGCATCTGCACACGCTTCCGCCTATGAGTGGCAGATTATGGTTGGAGTGTTTCTGATGAGGTGAGCAGATTATTGCCGTGGCAACCTTACCTCTTTAACATTCCCAAAGTGCAGTAGATCAGCCAGAATCCCTAAGGTGAACACTAGCGCTCTCAGCCTAACGAAACATCGTTACAGCCACACATCCTCCCCTCACACAATTCAGCACAGCTGGTTGCTTATGTTGAGGACAAGATAACAGGTTAGATCCAGGTTACAGTTTAGTCCTGAATCAAGGGCAACACAATTATGAGTGTGACACAAGAGCGCCACCATGTGGCTCAGTAAAAACTCAGGGAAGGTTGTTTTATAAGCTTGTTATAAGAGGAGCAATATGCAATGAAACATCTAGATATGGGTGACAAATGTGTACAGACAAACTTTCAGTTTTTAGTAAAAAGATTTTATTTCCCTGCAACATCAACTTTACATGCATAGGGGATCAGGGAATATATATTACATTTACTAAGAACAGCAAAAATGTTAAATATTAAACGTGCAAAAGGTATGATTTGAATTCAATTCAATTTGATGTGATTTGATATGACTTGATATAAGAGGATACAGTATAATTAATCATTTGCATTCATTTAAAGTTGATTAACATAACGCTCCTGTTTCGTTTCCTCATTCGTCTAATGAGGTTTTGGCATTGACTATGCCTTATCATATTTGCAAGAGCTCAGATTGTGATTGCTATAATATCACCATGCCTACAAGCTGGAGAGGTTTTCACCCACTGCATTTAAATTTGGAATACACTGGAACTGCAGGTACTGGTGTCTGATAAGCCAGGCGGACGCTGCACTACACAAACCAGAATTAGACTCCAAACAAATGAGCTGCCAGTCATGGTATGCAGATGTTAAGCATCTATATACTAACGACCATTTAAAACGTTTCTTACTTCAAGGTTTAAAATCATCTCTCTTCCCAACCGGATGAAAGCTGTGCAAGTGTAAGTACTGAGAGGTGAGGTGTAAGTACTGAGAGGTGAGGTGTAAGCACTGAGAGGTGTGCAGGTGTAAGTACTGAGAGGTGAGGTGTAAGTACTGAGAGGTGAGGTGTAAGTACTGAGAGGTGTGCAGGTGTAAGTACTGAGAGGTGAGGTGTAAGTACTGAGAGATGTGCAGGTGTAAGTACTGAGAGGTGCAGGTGTAAGTACTGAGAGGTGTGCAGGTGTAAGTACTGAGAGGTGAGGTGTAAGTACTGAGAGGTGTGCAGGTGTAAGTACTGAGAGGTGAGGTGTAAGTACTGAGAGGTGAGGTGTGAAGAGGCACTAGCTCTTGTGGATCTGGTTCCGTCCTTAGCCAAGTGCAGGGCTGTTACTGTGGATGGATGAGAATAAAGATAAAAATAAAGATAAAAGAAAGGATGCTAACTAGTTTAAATAAGCGTTAATCAGTTAGTTCTGCTAGGAAGGGGAACACAGCAATAATGAAGAAATTATCAGTCTGTTGTAGAAACAGAAGTTACATAAAGGCCACAAAGACCTTAAATACTGTAATATCACCTGGATAATTCACTAAAAAAATTATTCAGAGTGAGGTTATTATTCAAAAAGGCATGAAACACTTTTGCAAAGATAGCTGCTGCTCTAAAACTCAGCTCCTTATGGTAGCCATGTAATTCAAGTTAATTGTAGGTTCAGACTATGTGCTCGTTCATAAGCTGCTGTGTGAACTGATGCACCAAAGTCTACCATGCATGACAGTGTTATGTAGCTACAGTGTAGCTACATGGCAAATCTATTGTCTGGTACGCAGCCGTCATGCATGACTACCGAAATATTTAGCCTGCAAATGTCTTTGAAGTCCGTTATGGTCATTTAGTATTTACTGAGAGATTAAAGAAATAGTTGCCAATGAATAATGCTTTTAAAATGCAAAGTTCAGTGCAGTAGGAAGACTTTTTCTGTACATCTTAGATTAAATATAATATCCACGTATAAGAAATTTGACATTGATAAGTAATGAAAGGGTTTCCATACAGAGGTATCATGAAATTAAGAAAACAAAATGATAAAACCAATACACCCCTCTGCAACCCTCTAGAGAGTATACACAGTGATGGAGAGAAGCCAAAAGTATAGATAATATGTACAAAAATAAGAACCGTGATAAGAAAAGCAAACACTATACTGAGAAAATGGATTCTATTCCATTTCATATTAAATATTGCAACATGAATGCAAAAAAATGCTAATAGCCATAACACATCTTTTATATGTAAATATATTTGAAGTTTACCTGCCAGGTAATGTTTAATTTTCATGAAATAGAATAATGCAACATTTTGCAGGTGAAAAAATGAAGCCAAACAGTGGTGTAATTCAGGATCTCTCACCAGGACCCAAAAGACACTCTGTCTCTAACCGAGCACCTAATATGTGTGTACCAGGTATTTGGCATTCATAATGGTTTGGTTCAGGAGTTCCGTGTGCACACCTCTCGTAAGTCGTGAGGACTGTATTGAGAAACACTGGTAAAACCGATGAACCACATCAACAATATACAGTATGGCAGTCCTAGATTCATTACCATGCATAATTAAACAGTAGTGTTTAAGACAAAAAAGAGACATTTTTCAGCTTTTCAGTCAGTACTCAGAACAAGTACAAAATCACTTTGAGTTGTTTTCTTAAAGGCAGCAGCTTAATTAAACCACAAAAACATGATGGTATGCTACTTCACCACTCAAATTGCTATGGAAATCTTTCAGATGATGCAATCTGTTGGAGATATTTGTACTTATGAATACCAGAAGTGCATTAAATCTTTGGTCCTGCTTTTCCTCATTGTACATCAGTGTCTCTGCTATACAAGGTGAAAGACGTGCTGTTAGACTTTAAGGGTATCTTTTTAACCTACATATTTTATATATATTAGTGGATTGCTTGAGTTTTGTTAATTTAAATTTGAAATTCATTAATATGCTTTCTGCTGGCAGGCAATTCAGTTCAGATAAACAAACAAGCAATTTTTGATTATGACCAATTAGTTGACATTAAACATGTAAATAAAAAAACCTAAATGTTTATATAGAAACTATACAAACTGCATATATTATTGCAATTCAGAGATTGAGAGTTTGATTGAAGAATGTAAAGCTGTAAAACAAAGGCAACACATTTCCAGCATAAAACTCCAAATGCCCTTCTGTGTACGAAACAGTCCAAATATCCTGTACAGCAAAATCAGCAGGAGACTCGCACTGCATGCGGACGCGCATGGTAACCATGAAGGGCCCATGCTGAGATGCACAGGCAACCCCACCCAAAACAGAACAAGCTGGAACATGTGGAAGATTGAGCACACACACCATCTCTATCAACCAGAAAAAAACACACACACACACACACCATCTCTATCAACCAGAAAAACACACACACACACACACACACACAGATGCACACACACACACACACCATCTCTATCAACCAGAAACACACACACACACACACACACACACACACACACACACACACACACCATCTCTATCAACCAGAAAAACACACACACACACACACACACACAGATGCACACACACACACACACCATCTCTATCAACCAGAAAAAACACACACACACACACACACAGATGCACACACACACACACACCATCTCTATCAACCAGAAAAACACACACACACACAGATGCACACACACACACACCATCTCTATCAACCAGAAAAAACACACACACACACACACACACACACACACACACACACACCATCTCTATCAACCAGAAAAACACACACACACACACACACAGATGCACACACACACACACACCATCTCTATCAACCAGAAAAACACACACACACACACACACAGATGCACACACACACACACACACCATCTCTATCAACCAGAAAAAACACACACACACACACACACAGATGCACAAACACACACACACCATCTCTATCAACCAGAAAAACACACATACACACACACAGATGCACACACACACACACCATCTCTAGCAACCAGAAACACACACACACACACACAGATGCACACACACACACAGATGCACACACACACACCATCTCTATCAACCAGAAAAACACAGCACACACACACACACAGACACACACACCATCTCTATCAACCAGAAAAACACACACACACACAGATGCACACACACACACACCATCTCTATCAACCAGAAAAACACACACACACACACAGATACACACACACACACACCATCTCTATCAACCAGAAACACACACACACACACACACACACACAGATGCACACACACACGCACAGATGCACACACACACACACCCATCTCTAGCAACCAGAAAAACACAGCACACACACACAGATGCACACACACACACCCATCTCTAGTAACCAGAAAAACACAGCACACACACACAGATGCACACACACACACACACACACACACACAGCAAACGCCTAGAAGTACAGGTAGTAGGTCCAGTAGAGCAGGTTGATGAAGATGAAGGAGAGTGGGAAGGTGAGGCGTGAGTAGTTGTCGATGTAGTGCGGGTTCTCCACACGGCAGCAGTTCAGCATGCAGGCCACGCGCCGCGCCACCGACAGGGACCTGCCGCAGGCGCCCCGGGGGGGGGACGGCGGCTTCTCCTCCTTCCGGGGCGCTGAGCTTCCCACGCTCCCGGTGCGAGACAGCATCTCCTCCCGCCTGCGTGCCCGGAGGGCGTGGCTGCCGATGGACGTGACGATGCCGTTCATCTCATCCTCGCGCTCCTGCATCTCTTGGCCATACTGGCGGGCGTGGCGAGACAGGAGAGAGACAGAGGGGAGGACTGAGTGTGTTGAGACAGATAGAAGTGGGCCTGGAGGTTCCTTCATCAGCAGCGCTAAGGCAGCACTTGCAGAGGTAACCACATGATCCTCTGGAATGAAGATGATGAAGATGATGATGATGATGATGATGATGATGATGATGATGATGATAACGACGACGACGGCAGTGAAACTGTCTAGAAAAGTTAACGGCCAAAATGATAATGCTGCAAGTACAAAAGATGATTTGCATTACACAGAAAAACCGCATGTACACAGATGAGAGTGAGTAACAGTGGATTTGTCATTACTGAGAGATTAAGGCTCACCATGTAGGCGTTAGCAGCGTTGGGCTGGTGCAGGGTGCAGAAGTGAGCCACAGCGTACTCTATGAGCGCGCCGAAGATGAAGCTGAAGCAGATGCCCAGATAGACGTCGATGGCTTTGATGAAGCAGTTCGCATTGGGCAGAGAGGTGCGTGCCCCCATCATCAGAGTCGTCATGGTCAGCACTGTGGTCACCCCTTCAGGAAGATAACCGTGCACAGAACATGTGGAATTTCCAGACGCAAAGCAAAATTCCTTTAGCGTCCAAAAAAAGCACTACAAACCATGTAAACCTGAATGGAAGGATATAGTAAAACATGCATAGTAATAAAGATGTGGAGTAGCCAGACTGGTTTAGTAAAGAATTGCGTGTACCTATGCAGATCCGTGCGGGGACTGAGGACTGACTGATCCAGAAGGACACCCAGGACAGAACCACCAGAGCACTGGACGGCACGTATGTCTCCAATATGAAGTACAGAATGCTACGCCTCAGCTGGAAGTGGAAGATTAGCTTCGGGTAGTTACCTGGAGACACGTCACATAATCAGTTAGTGTGCTGTGTGTGTGTGTGTGTGTGTGTGTGTGTGCATGGCGAACATACCAGTCTCATAGACAGCTTCCGACTCAGAGGTATAGTAATCCTCTAGGGTGTACTGGGCCAACTGCAGAGTATCAAGTCCACTAACTGACTGGTTCCCTCGGGTCCAATAAAACACCACGTCCTTCACATTATAACCCCCTGCAGGAACAACAGAAGCACAGCATCAATTAGAAACTCATTATCAACTCATCATTTCACCACTCTGTGCACCCTGCTATGGATAATGGCATTGGACGTGTACCACCGGATGAAATCGACAACACCGACGCACCTTTTATAGGTCAGACACACCCGTAACTCAATATTATCGCATAAACGTTAACTTCGCCCAGAGCCGTAAGTCACAGCCAGCGTTCCCGTCACCTCGGACCACCGCAAGAGGGCGCTGCGCACTCATGAATTGCCCTGCAGGTGGCGTCTAATCGCATGCACCTGTCTCACCATGGCGGCTGGGCGGGCGATGCCGCTTCCTACATCCTCCCTATAAAACGCGTCCTATGTGCAGGCTGTTGGTCCCACACACCCCCCAGGCCACTGCATATTGTACAGGAAGAGCGCCATGCATAATTGATGCGCGAAGACGGAGGCAACGCTGGCAATGCTTGATATGCCTGAAAGCGCCGCTCCTTATTCATCTCCCGGGCGTATGTATCACATCGCGGCGACTGCTGTCAGACCGCTGAACCCTCCGCGAGGTGAGAGGCGGAGTTTAAACGCTTGGACCTAGAGTTGCGTAAGCGTAGCGAGGAGCCCCGGTGCCGAGTACGGGGCTGTGAGTTCTGGGCTGGCGTCGAGCACGTGGCCAGCGGGTCTCGCTTTGCGCCGAGTCTGCAGATATCTGACAGGTGTTAGCCGAGTGCCTCCAGAGCACAGCAGCGGGAGGGGAAGAATAAGCCCCTGTTGAAAATGTAATGCATGCTAGAGTGTGTTAATGTGATTACATTGACCTGCCTCTGTGTGTGTGTGTGTGTGTGTGTGTGTGTGTGATGGGTAATGGGTAATATGTATGGGTAAAAGTCTGCATCATGATGACATTTTTCCAGTTTATGTAACATTAATGGGGCTTGTAGTTACTAACATGAATTAAATGTCACCGTTTTATGCACATCAGCCTTATCAGGCCTGTGTGTTCAGCCATCACTGCTCTCCCTCCAGCTGTCTCTGAGACCCAGAGAGAGACTCCATTCCAATCTGGATCCCATACACACTGCTGCAATCTGTTCTGCTAGTCCCAGTTCAAAGGAAGACTATGAGAAGCCCAAGGCCATTTAATATCACCACTCTATCAAACTGGTAGTGAATCAGCTATAGTCAAAAAAAAAACGGATTTTCTTTTCTGCAGGGAGTAAGTGAAGTTCTGTTCTGAAGTACATTGTCTATGGATGTTCTCCATCAAAAACATGATGAAGCTAGGCTAATATTTGCTTTGTATTCTTCCTCAAACCAGCTGGGCCAGTAGGTTTAAATGAAAGTTCATATCTGGGGCTTACAGCTCTCCAGCTGAAGTGTGCAGGTTTGCTTGTCCATGGGGTACTTTGTCAGGTCCATGCTACAAGCCACAGTGGTGGTGATTCTGCAGAGAGACAAACACAGAGAGCAAAGGTCAGACAAGGACAACAAACAGATACACTGAGAAAGACCGAATAAGAGAGAGTGAGACAGCAAGGGAGAAATACAGACAAACATACACAAGGTCACAATTATTCATATGCTGGCAATACGATAATGAAATTCAAACCTGTTTAATGGGATTTTACAGCTTAATCCTGCATGTCAGCTGCCTTCTGTGTGGACAGTGTCTGTGTGACACGTCCCTGCTCTGTCCTCACTGCTGTGTGGACAGTGTCTGTGTGACACGTCCCTGCTCTGTCCTCACTGCTGTGTGGACAGTGTCTGTGTGACACGTCCCAGATCTGTCCTCACTGCTGCCTACACAGTGTCTGTGTGACACGTCCCTGCTCTGTCCTCACTGCTGTGTGGACAGTGTCTGTGTGACACGTCCCTGCTCTGTCCTCACTGCTGTGTGGACAGTGTCTGTGTGACACGTCCCTGCTCTGTCCTCACTGCTGTGTGGACAGTGTCTGTGTGACACGTCCTGCTCTGTCCTCACTGATGTGTGGACAGTGTCTGGGTGACACGACGCTGCTCTGTCCTCACTGCTGTGTGGACAGTGTCTGTGTGACACGTCCCAGATCTGTCCTCACTGCTGCCTACACAGTGTCTGTGTGACACGTCCCTGCTCTGTCCTCACTGCTGTGTGGACAGTGTCTGTGTGACACGTCCCTGCTCTGTCCTCACTGCTGTGTGGACAGTGTCTGTCTGACACGTCCCAGATCTGTCCTCACTGCTGCCTACACAGTGTCTGTGTGACACGTCCCTGCTCTGTCCTCACTGCTGTGTGGACAGTGTCTGTGTGACACGTCCCTGCTCTGTCCTCACTGCTGTGTGGACAGTGTCTGTCTGACACGTCCCAGATCTGTCCTCACTGCTGCCTACACAGTGTCTGTGTGACACGTCCCTGCTCTGTCCTCACTGCTGTGTGGACAGTGTCTGTGTGACACGTCCCTGATCTGTCCTCACTGCTGTGTGAACAGTGTCTGTCTGACACGTCCCTGATCTGTCCTCAGTGCGGCCTACACAGTGTCTGTGTGACACGTCCCTGCTCTGTCCTCACTGCTGTGTAGACAGTGTCTGTGTGACACATCCCTGCTCTGTCCTTACTGCTGTGTGGACAGTTGTCCAGTTGTCCCCCTCCGTTCTTTAACCTACCACTGCCCTTCCTCATTTCCTTATTCCGGGCCTCAGCTCACTTTTGTTCCCTACCACAAGGCCACAGTGTCACTAGACATGGGGAGAGACATGGAGGACCTCAGGGCGTAGAGCACCGTCCCGTTGGGGAAGATCCTGATCAGACGGTTCTCCACGGTGATGTCATGCAGGAAGGACTTCTTAGAGTCCACGATGAACGTGTCGGGGACCCAGAGGAGCTCCACCAGCCTGCCGTCCAAGCTCAGACTCTTGTTGCCATCAAAGCACAGACGCTCATCTGTCCACCGCTGACGCAGGAAGATAGTGGCCGTGTAGTCCTAAAGATGACCACACACACACACACACAGACATACACACACACACAAATAAATAAAAATGTGCGAGCATTCTATTTATTTACAGGTCTTTTTGGATTTTTCCTCATGGAGGCCTTTTGATTAGTCATACATATCAGAGTGTTGTGCCAATTAGGAGAATGCGCTTTTCTAAAAGACAATAGTGCCTGTGGCCAGTGGTCAGGGCTGGATGTGCCTCTCCCAGCACCACCAATACATCCATCATTCTGAATCTACCAAGAACAACGTGAACACCAAAACCTGCCAGTGACCGATGGTCCTGCACATGAAAACCCACGAACGGGAAAGAACGATGAAGGGAAATGAGCTTCAAACAAGCCCCTCAAAATTCACCACTTAACGTCACCACTGAACTACTGAACTCCGTATCGGGGGCAGATGTTACCACTGAACTACTGAACTCTGTATCGGGGGCAGATGTCACCACTGAACTACTGAACTCCGTATTGGGGGCAGATGTCACCACTGAACTATTGAACTCTGTATCGGGGGCAGATGTCACCACTGAACTACTGAACTCCATATCGGGGGCAGATGTCATCACTGATGAGGATGAAGATGCACTTCCGCTGTGCGCTGGGGCGAGGAGAAAGAAACTCGGGGATTGTTTTCCTGCCACAAATTGGGTCCCTTGATATCCACTGAAGAACACATCAATGCTGGTTGCGTTGTGCTGGAACCATAACGTAGCTGAACATGGCATGTCATCCACTACTGCAGCAGTCTGCACATTCCATGGCTTTCAACATGTTTAGGACGCGTCGAAAAGGGCTGTTCACAGCAATCCATGTTGCAGCTACCGCGCTACGCAATGGTTTCTGTATATTACAACATTCCAGCGCAACACATCCACAGCATCTCATGGAATCCAGGGTGAATCTTCCTGTCTTCAGAGGCCCATCCTGGTAAATGTGCTACTAGGTAGACGCCCCTAATACACTGGCAGCTAAGTGCATGTTCTTGCATAAACCAGAAACATTCACCCAGACATGTGCTGTTCTACAGGGAATGTAATGGTTCTTCTAAAGGTAAGTGGCATCTTTCCCAAGTTGCACAAATTGTTTATATCTCACCATGTTGATCTCCGATATGGTGTCTATGCTGGCGATGTCCAAACTCATGCCAACCGTTACAGGCCCATCTGCAGCACACACAGACACAGGCACAGCCAACACCCAGAGTCTTAGCATCAATCCGAAGTGTGCAAGGGCTCTAGTGTACACACGTTAACAGAGGGACGATCACTGGCCTTCCACAGAGTAAAAAACGAATTCTGCCTGCTTCTGCAGTTAATGCGAAAGACACAATTTAAATTTCAAGATGGACTTATGCTACTTAGTCATGTGGGGTAAACGTAAGAGCTTGGCTTGCATACTGCCAAACAAAGGCCTCAGGTACTTGTTGTATCCCTTCATCAGGTTCTGGATGGTGGGAGGAAGGACCTCTTCAGCACTGGAGCCGGAGCCCTCCAGGATCCTGCGGAAAGAATGCAGAAACACACTCACGCCTGCTTTCCCGCACCGCGATGGATGCGCAATAAAGACGTCGCTGGCTTTGTTAGACTCTGTTCGTAAGTGTGCCCTCAGCCGATATACTGTAGCGAGTTCTATTTCCCCAGATATATCCCAGCTTTATGTTTGTGGGGTTTTGAACTGCGTGTGCTCAGGCGTGTGTCTGTGACTGAACTCTTCCCAGCTCAGTCGCGGCGCGAGCTTCAGACGACATTCCACTTCAAAGCAACCCCGGGCGCTCCAAAATAATACCGCTGCACGCGAGAGGCACTTACCCGAGAAATGACTTTGCCTCGGAAAGAAAAGGAAAGGCCTTCACGTGTGTGTGGGGGCCTTGTGAGGGGCTCGCTCGCGTGGGAACCAGCACACTGGCCAAGCAACTGCAGCACCTGATATTCAGCCCTGTCTCTCCTTATCAGCTCCTGCCTGAGCCTCCCACGCCTCCCCTTACACACACGGGCAACATGACACGCTTGTTTGTGATTGAACATGCTCCCTCTATCTCAATCTCTCTCTCTCTCTCTCCAACATTCAAGCAGGCACTCTCTCTCTCTCTCCCTCGCTCTCTCTCTGTCTCTCTCTCTTATTCAAAATACACCACCATGCTCAAGGGCCACACAGTTATGCTTGTGATAAAAAAATATTAATTGCAATTAGTTGAGTAAAGACATTAAAGACATTAAAGAGCTCAATAAGTATGTAGATGCTATAAAATTACTCCTTTGCAACATAAGACAGCCGGGGTCTGGTGGTAGGGGAGATGATCTTGTGATCAAAGGGTTATAGATTTGATTCCCAGTTAGGCCATGACTGAAGTGTCACTTAACCCCTACTGGTTCTGGGTGCCGGGGTGTGTGTGTTCTCAGATGGGTTAAATGGGGAGGACAAATTCTGATTGGGGTGTAAATCACAATTGGCAACTTAAAAAACTTACTTACTAATTATGTTTTGGCCTCAACCACAAGTATAGACAAAGATGACTCTGATCACGAGTATTACCCTTAACTGTGAAGAACACTGTAATTGTTTCCTGATTTCCAAGAGCATAACGTCTGAACTCTTTAAACTGTAAGTGTGCCGAACTTCAGTGTCTGTAAAGAGTGCATTTCTCATTGTCCAAAGATCTACATCCTCTAGCGCTTCTTTACAGTGACATCTATGTATCCTGGGTTCTAAAAACACAACCAATGAATCCTGTTTCATGACATCTCTATCCCACATATGTGATTACTTATTGCATTATCTAATCACAGTGTTGTTGAAACAAGTGACATGGAACAGCGACTGTACAGATGTGCATTTCATTTCAACACAGTGCATTTTCTTCATCACTTTTGAACATTATTTGGCACTTTTTAGATGTAGTAAAGCTTCTGTGTAGAGGTGTACTTAATAAATTATGCATTAACCTTGTTTTCAGGAGTAACCTTACAGCTGCAATCTAAAAATATATTATTTAATAATTACAATATGACTATGGGGGTTAGTGCAGACTTCCCATGGCTGTATTATGGAAGTTATACATTTTTACCTTTGTGTGTGTGTGTGTGTTTCTCTCACCAAAGGCGGTTCTGGCTAGCTCAATGCCTTTACCTCAGATGCTAAGGGGGTTCAATATCCCATCTCACAGCACATTAGATCTTCTGTCTGAGCTGATACATGCTAATAGTTGATAGATACAACCACAAGATGCATATTTGCCTTTAAATCAAAACATTTGAACAAAGTGTTTTTAATTACATTTGTTATCCAATGGCTGAAAACACAAAAGACAAAAAACATCGATAAATAAACAAATCTTCACAGTTTCATTGGACTTCAAATGCCTGTGGCATGTGTGAGTGAATCTTGGATAACTGGTTTATTATCTAAGCTGACAAGAATTTAAGTTCGAAAAAAAAGATTGTGGCTGCTACCTGTTACTACTGTCAAACAAATCATCTGTATGAGCAGCTTCACCCATTCACACATTCTGACTCTGCTCCTGGCTGTAATAATGGAGATCTATTTCAGTGAAAATGACAAACTAAATGCTATTTTTTATTCCTCTCATGGACCACCTTCTATCAGGACTAATTCCAGAATAGTTTTGTGGACTGAAACAAAAAATGTTCTACCTACAGGGAGTTGCAGTACATGGATTTCATCAGAGACTCATTAGGCAGAAAGTGCGTATATGAGTGAAAGGGGAGGGGCTTTATATTTAAAGTGTGTATATGAGTGAAAGGGGAGGGGCTTTATATTTAAAGTGTGTATATGAGTGTAAGGGGAGGGGCTTTATATTTAAAGTGTGTATATGAGTGAAAGGGGAGGGGCTTTTCCAGCTCATAATCTCCAGAGTCAAAGTGAGCAGAACCCAAGGATCCAACAAGCTGAGGATCACTCAGACAGAACCAAAGGATCCAACATGCTGAGGATCACTCAGACAAAACCCAAGGATCCAACATGCTGAGGATCACTCAGACAGAACCCAAGGATCCAACATGCTAGGGATCACTCAGACAGAACCCAACGATCCAACATGCTGAGGATCACTCAGACAGAACCCAAGGATCCAACATGCTGAGGATCACTCAGACAGAACCAAAGGATCCAACATGCTGAGAATCACTCAGACAGAACCCAACGATCCAACATGCTGAGGATCACTCAGACAGAACCCAACGATCCAAAATGCTGAGGATCACTCAGACAGAACCCAACGATCCAACATGCTAAGGATCACTCAGACAGAACCCAAGGATCCAACATGCTGAGGATCACTCAGACAGAACCCAAGGATCCAACATGCTGAGGATCACTCAGACAGAACCAAAGGATCCAACATGCTGAGAATCACTCAGACAGAATCCAAGGATCCAACATGCTGAGAATCACTCAGACATAATCCAAGGATCCAACATGCTGAGGATCACTCAGACAGATCCCAAGGATCCAACATGCTGAGGATCACTCAGACAGAACCAAAGGATCCAACATGCTGAGAATCACTCAGACAGAACCCAACGATCCAACATGCTGAGGATCACTCAGACAGAACCCAAGGATCCAACATGCTGAGGATCACTCAGACAGAACCCAACGATCCAACATGCTGAGGATCACTCAGACAGAACCCAAGGATCCAACATGCTGAGGATCACTCAGACAGAACCAAAGGATCCAACATGCTGAGAATCACTCAGACAGAACCCAAGGATCCAACATGCTGAGGATCACTCAGACAGAACCCAAGGATCCAACATGCTGAGAATCACTCAGACAGAACCCAAGGCTCACACATCTCTGATCCCTTATCCTACCTCTTGACTTTGACTCTTTGTCTCTGGTGTTTAGACTAAGTGTGTGTGTGTGTGTGTGTGAGCTGTCTTTGTGGGCTAGTCTTCTTGTTGCCTACAGGGAGCTCAGTTCCAAACCAGACTGGCTACACTTCCAGCCCAAATTATTCAACACCACCTCCAACCTCCTTCCTCTCCAATTTACCATCTTCCCATAGGAACCAGCCTTCTGTTAGCCAAACCCCCACTGAGACAAAAGAAACATGTCTCTCAATATATTGCTGCCTTTGTGTCTCAAAATGGAAGCCAACTCTTTCCTGCACAGATATGAATACAGAATACATTGCTTATCGGGCATTCCGACCAAGGGCTATAGAAGCTGCTATTTAAAAGCATGGTTCACAATGACGACTCTAAGCCATAATCCTTACACATGACAAGTTAGATGATGATGGAAGCTTGCTATGTAAGCTTCCCTAAATAATTTAATATGACAAATTGCTTATATTGCAAAGGAAAATCAAGAGAAGTGATTCAGTGGAATGTTCTGGGAAAAGCATGTTTGTGTTGAAAATCTCCATTGCCCACCCTGCACTACCTAAGCTCTGGTGTCTGACTAACAAGCTCACATTTGAGGATTTTGTTCAAAGCACACACATGATGATTTATCAAAAATGTAAACATTTCATATGGTTTGTCTAAGCATGTAAGCGCTTTAATTGGCACTGTGACCTCCAGACGTCAGCCAGTCTGTGAGTCTGTGTTGCTTCACCTCCAGTACTGTCTCCAGCTGCTTTTGAAAATGATCCCACAAGACTTTGTGTTAAAGACTTTGTGTTTCTCCCCACTGTTTAAAAATTAAATATACTTTTTTTTTAAATAAAGCACAATGTGCTATTCAACATCTCCTGAGATTTGGAAAAATATTCATCACACAAACTGCTTCTTGGGCTTGTGCAACTTTTTGATTCCCAAATGAAACCACATGAAACGTGAGTTACATGAAAGATGCTGAAGTGAAGCCAAAACATGTGGAGTCTCATAACAGGGCGAGAATCTATATCTATAGTTTTGCTACTGACATATCGGCCCAGTAACAAGAACCCTGCTTGATGCCAGTCCAAGGTAGCGCTGCTTGTCTCTAGAGGGCGCTAAGGTACACTGAACTGTAGACAACAGGTTCCTCACCACTCAATAGATTGGTTCACCTTTTTTAAAAGTCCCTCCTTCCTTTCTTGGGGTACATGAAGTCTTGTGCCCTGGGCTAGACTGGCCGTGTGTGTGAGTAAAGTGAGGCATGGTCTCTGGGCATGCTCAGTGAAGCAAGCTTGTCTTCTTGAGGGGGAGTGATGAGGATGGGAACGCAAGGGCACAGATGGCGGGGCAGACTGGTACTGCTGTTCCCCCCTTCAATCTGCTTTGAACTATTCAAGACACGACTGGCAATTCACAAACCACACTGAACGCAGTGCTTCTCTAGGCAAAGCAGAAGGTCCAGGTCCACTGATGAGGCACACATCTCATTAACACCAACCGCAAGGCCAAGCAAAGTGCAGTAAATCAATGTGCCTAGCAATGCTGGACTATCTGTGTTGATGTTGGTGCTTTGGTTAATGTACCTTTGCATGGGAGGATAAGACTGACCGGGCAGAGATAAGAAGGAACGGTGCACGGGGGACGTTTTTCATCCGTGCCCACACACACATTCATACTGTGCCATAGCTATTCAAGCTCACCCAAAGAACATTCGCGGATTAGCTGTAATTCCATCCAACCTTCACGACACCGTTTATCAAGCCCACATAATCCTTTGTGAGTGGATACTTAAGGCAGCTGTGCCTTCATTTACTGCCAGAGCAGGACAAACTAAATGATACCCTCTCCTTGGTACTATGTCATTGTGGGTTTCAGTTTCAGTTTTTCTGCTAGCACCGTGAATTGCAGTGTTTAAATCTGCTAACTCATTATCATAAATCATTTAAGAAAACCATACACACTTGACCCAGGAATCCAAAGAGGCTTAGAAAGAGGCTTTGTCAGTATAGATAACGCATAAATAAATGAAAGAACAAATACATAAATGCATATTGAAATATATATTTAAATACCTGTGATGCACACATACATATATACATACATATTATATATATATGTACATTATAGTATAATGTATGCATCACAGGGATGGTGAGAAGTGGCTTTCAGAGTGCTTACCTGCTAATGATTAGAATGAAGACGAGGGGGCTTGGGGTGCTGCATGAGCGCATGGCTGCTGGGGTATCAGGCGTCTGTCTAGGGGCAGGAAGAGAGCAGAAGAAAGGGCTCCTCAGGTTGGGCAGTGACTAATCACGCGCAGCGATGAGCAGGCCAGGAGGAGCAGAGCCTCTGGGGCATTTAACCAGTTGCTCTTAGTGTCACTAGCAGCCGTGTTTTATATGTTATATCGTCTAATGGTCTGAGGGGCCAGCCTAGCCAGGATGATTGTTCTCATAAATCATCTACACAGACTGTGTTACATACTATGGAATTATGTAGGTTAGTTTTCATCATATATTTTTCATTGTAACAATATATCGTTTATTAAAAGTTTTATTAAAACGTTGGATGAAACATATTTTGAACAACCTATTATTAGTGTGACGGGCAAGGAGCGCAAATAGAACAGGAAGCGTTCAAGGGGGGATTTAATGGATAAAGTGCACAAACTCAAAACCCATTAACTAATCCAAATTAAGGATACAATAACCAGCAGTCAACTGGTACAAAGACAAGACATCCATAGACAGACAAACGACCCTCAGGTGTCGGGTTCCATGATGGGCCACGCCCACCTGATGGGCCACGCCCACCTGATGGGTCACGCCCACCTGAGGGATGAACACAATGTCACAACAACACAACAACAGCCGGGGGCAGCCGGCAGGGATCCTCCATAACGTGACAATGAGATGAACCAATAATGACCTTCCTGTAACCAGCTTCACTGGAAAACCTAATTAGTTAAATGTATAACATTAACATTGTCCTTGAAAGCAACACTTTCATTTGCTCATTTATTTGCCTGCTATATGTATTTTATACAGTTTCATTTTTAATTGGAACCCTTTTCTAACGAGCTATTCCTCTTATCTATTACTCATACAAAATCCACTAGAGCAACAGAAAAGAGAAAAGTGTCTACATACCTACAGAGATACTTCATACAGAATACAAAATATATCATGTCACATGACATGTCACGGTCATATGTATGTATCTAAATGAAGGTCTTTAATTGGCTATTTCTGAAATCCATAGTTCCAGCGTCACTTTCATTGGACACAGGGGGTGTGTGGAGTGGGGACATTTTCTATTGGATATCAGCCTCCCATGGCTCCTGAGGAGCTGGCCACTGAAGCGCTTCTTCTTTGTCTCAACCGAATAAAGATGAGTCTGTAAGATTTTCAACGCACTGCCTTGACTAAGACAGAAAAAAGGGGACAAAGAACGTTTGACTGGTACCTGACAAAAGCAAAAATAACATGACAGTAAATAATATAAACCTTAATGAATCCTGAATTTCCTCATATAGACATTTCCCTCCATGTCCATGGCTGCTATTTTAAACTGAGATGACAGGTTGTCTCTTTGATTCCCTGCTCAGTTCACAGTACCAGGATAATCTATGTGCAGCTGTGGACAAGTGAGCCAGACGACAGACAGCCCAGATGCCCACGTAGGGCCAGACGACATTACTGCTGCTGCTTTCAACATATACAAGCACACACACGTACTTGGACGTCCACGCGTGCCATAGGTATATACACGTGTGCCATCTATCTATACATCTAACAGGAACGGTTTGAGGCCATTCAGAATGAACAGGGTGTCATACGTGCCATAATGCACCAACATCACTTTACTGGCACCTTCTCTTCCATTGTTCAGGTTGGATCTGGATCCAAGGACAAAATGAAAAGACCTTTGCCATGAGTCACAATGTCTCAGACCCACCACACTGGCGACATACACTGGCGAGAAGACCATCTACTACTGGCTGAAACTCATGGAAACGCACATAACAAACGATTCTTTCTATTGCACACCCTCCCTAGCTGGCCACACTTGCTATCTTCATGCACACACACACACACGCACACACACACTGGCAAGCTCCGTGAAGCCAGGATGCATTTCCCAAATGCCTCCGAGCATTGTCAAAGCTGCCTTCTCACTGAGTCATCCCACAATGACGGTCTCATCTCCAAGTTTGGAGCTTTTGATCTGATTATTTCATTATTTATTATTCCAGGATACATGCTCTGTCTACCCACCAGGCTCTGTTCATCATGGAGCTTGCAGGAGACAGCAAGGGTCTGATCAAGAAACACCAAACCTATAACAAATGGGCAGAGCAAAACTTGCCAATACACGTCACATATGTAGCGCAAGCCCGGCCCAGGTGTGCAGGTGCAGGTGCAGGTGCAGGAGCAGGTGCAGGTGTGGCTGCAGTGGCATCACGAGAATCTAATTCCAACCAACAAAAAACAAATACTCCTTATCACCATGCAGATATCAGCCTCAAAACATGAATATTCAAAACCTAAACTAATTCAATAATTATGATGAATTATGACTCCTTTGGGGCAGACACATCCCAGGAGAGCGTGATGAAGCTTTAAGTAACCACAGCTGTGTGAATGTCTCCCCTGATGTCTTCTGCTCGCGCCGTCATCTGCCCTGGTCCGCATGTCTACTGTTTGCCCCATTACGAGTCCCCCAGTAACACGACCCAAGACCAGGCCAGCATCCCCTGCACTGGAGGCAGAGGTGCATCTCATTACGAGTGATGTTGACATCTGCCAAGCAGCAGAGACCTTGAGGCGCAGAGGAAGTGGCCCGAGACGGAGTAGAGCACATCACTGTTCCCACGAAGCCCCACATGGAGTAACACACCTCAGCACCCTGCCACTGACCACAAACACACATGTTTAAACTGCCTTCTTCACTGTCTCCAACTTTCATGCTCATTTAGCCTACCATTTCTTTTTAAATTGCTTCATATATCTCTAAATGAATGAGCCTTTGTGTTTTGTTTTGTTTTAGGGTTCCTCTTCACAACATGTTGTTGTTGTAGTGCCTTCAGTAGACTGGCAGGAAGGGGATGGAGGACACTGGGAATCTAGGTCAGAATAAATGCCCCAAGTCCAAAAACATCTCTGTGGCACTGAATCCAATTTCCTAAAGGTTGGATCCTATGGCAAGCATCAAAATATTTTCCTTCGCGCCCTCCAAAATGTATTAAATTAATCATGCCAGTAAATCAGATCTGAACTGCTTTAATTAAAAAGGCTCCTCTCTGTCTTATCCAGTTCAAAACATGATCTACAAACCAACTACTAACACTTGAGGAAACCCTGTGAAGAGCGTTTTAAACCACACTAATCGTGTGTCTACCTGTTGTAGTCGGCCTACTTCACCAACACACACCACTCTGAGGGAGAAGGGTGAATGAAACACACATAAAGTACATATGACCTATTGGCCCGTTGATCTGGGTCTTTAGGTTCCAAATGGCTCAAAAACACGGGCGACTTTTTGCAGGTATCTAGTATGAGACAGAAAATAAAGATTGAGACAAAGGCTCAGGTTAAAGAAAGAAAGGAAAGTTAAAGGGATGGTTTGGGAGCACCTCACCATCTGAACACCCCAACTGAAGAAAGGGCGGATCGTCACTCACATTATAGTCTTTCAGTATTAGACAGAATCAGATGCATTGTTTAATACATTAATTAAATGAAATAATGGATTCTATTCATTATTTACACTCGAAAACTCCACAGTTAATCCATATTAGAAGATGTACATTTTCACAGTACTGGTGGCAGGAAGACACAGCACGTGCTTCTATAGAAGAATGGTACGGCCTACGGCAAACACATACAAGTATTTTGTTTATATTTGATGCCATTTTGACGTAAAGATTAAAACCATGTTTCTATCATTGCAACAGCAAACACCCACTGTAAGGCAAAGAAAATATATTAAGCCTGTCATCCAAACGATGCTTCCGTGTTCTAAACTACGCCAGTCGCACCTCCAGGTGAAATCACGGCACCACTTTTACGCGGTTCACCGAAGCTCCCTTTCCTGCACCTGTTGTATCTTTCCACCTTTCGCCAAAGGCTATGAAGTCACTCGAGGACATTAAGGACACCAAAATACCTTCACCTCTAACAGCTTCAATGCCAAGTTCCTCTATGAGGTGTAAACATGAAAGATGCGTGTATGTAAAACAAATAAAAGTAATTGCTCTTTCGTGTCTGCAGTTTCATGTGTTACATAAAGTGTGAAGTATATATAGACTGCTCTATACTAAACCTTAAACATTAAGCATATCCAGAAATCAATAACGTAAATATTTTTAAACCACAAAAAATACACAATATCAGACACTGCAAGACTAGATTAATTAATTTAAAAAAAAACAGCAAACGGGCGTCTGCAGAACCTGTCGATCATTCGTCTGAGCGAAGTATATATATAACTTAAATGCCGCTAGCTACATACAGCATATATTATCAAGTGCAAAACATAATTGCCACTTACATTTTAAAGTCGTTTAGTCGTTTGCATGTCCATATAGAACCCAGCTGCCGGGAAGAAGGAATCATTCATGTAAATATGATGACTGCGTTGTTGGTTCAGCGTCTAGTTGTTCATTACAACAAAATTCCCATTGTTTTCCTTACAAAAAAAACCCAGTAGCACAGAGGCACAGCCACTAGCTACTGGCTGCCTTGTAAACTCAGCGAAGAATCCGTGTGCGTTGCGCGCGGATTGAGAACATCAGTCCTAGACAAACCTAAAACAGTTGGTGACTGACGTAGTTAGAGGACGATCTTTATTCCAGCACACTGAAGTAAACGCGAGTTTCCTAAGCCTAAGCAATTAAAGTGCTTGTGTTTTCCCTCTTAGGAGCTGCCAGTATGGTGACTTGCTAAAGAAAAATGGAGATTGTGCATACGAGATGGTGCTGTTTTTAGATCATCAGAAGATAATTTTTATCCTACACATTGAGCGTGGGGGCTGCAGATGTGGACAGGGCTTCACTCTTATGCACGGTGAAGCACGACTTGTAATTTTTCCTTTTCGTATAAAAATATTAGTCTGAAACTTAGCAGACAACAGATATACAAGTGCGTCAGTAACCCACAACAGTGTTACCACTTCTCTCTACAATATAGACCGTGTGAATGATGGGGAAACCTGGGCACATTTTCATCTTTAACATAAATAATTGGTCATAATCGATTCTACACAAAAGAAACATGTCCAGGGTTTTAATAATAAAAAATGAAGAATAACCAAAGCATAACTGTGGGTGCAGATGCAGCCGTTGTGACTTGTTAAATAACATTCTGATCTTGAAAAACAATGACAGTGAGGTGAAAGCCAGTGAGGTGATACAGACATAGTATGGTATTAGTTCTGTTCAAGTTAATGACTTCAGCCTTTCTGTCCCTACATAAAGGGTCAGATCCCTCCACATGATCAGCTCCTGCAGTTGTCAATTTGGTCACAAATCTGGTAAATACAAATATAGATTTCATCATACCAAATAGGAAGATAATCTGACCAAAATGCATACAAGTAAACAATGAACAAATGCACAAATGCACAAATGCATGTGTTTGGTAGCACAGCATCAAGGCAACAAGCAGCGAATATTTTTCATGCTTCCTGCATCAGCTTGAAAATGACAAAAAATCTGCATGCGTAGTCATATTTCTGTTTCCAAACACGAGCAGCAACGCTGCACTGCATCTCCGTCCCAACCCGATCCAGTTTGGCCCAGATCCCTCAGTGCGCCAGCTCAGCCTCCAATCAGACGCTCAGACACAGGATCCCATCAGACACAGGATCCCATCAGACACAGGATCCCATCATGGCTTCAGTTCATCATTAAACAGGAGACACACGAGACTGAACTGAAGCAGTGGAAGATTGAACCCAGTGAGGTCTAATCGCTCCATGTCATCACTCCTTTGATCACTTCACGACTGCTTGCTTTTTATTGACATATCTTCATATTGCCACTTAAGACACCATTTGGCACCAAGCAGAATTTAGATTCAAATTGATATCGACTTTATAGCTAAATCGTTATTTCATAGGAAAGCCAAAATTAGGTTTAAGAATTTAATTGAATTGCACTTTGTGTTTACTTTCAAGAATTGCCTTCTTATTTTCTTTCATGTAGTCGCATACATAACCGTTGATTTAATTACATGCACTCTTCTAATTTGTCTGCTTGTGCTGTTGTGGTGTGTTGTACACTGCATTGATGTATTATACATATAAATGCAACAGCATCTCTGTACACATTTCTGTACTTGGAAGTCAGGAAAAAGTGTCATGATGAGAATATTCATATCGCCACTGATGTTTGATGTGAAAATGGGCTGCACATAATGAGCAGAATTCAGAAGTGCTGGTTTTCTGTCTGATCCCGTATCTCCTTGAGTTTAACGGCATGGTCCTCCGTTCTAAAAGAGGAAAGCCCAGGAGGAAGGAAACCACTGCACCATTAACATAATGAAGTACGCATTTAAATGTTTCATTTAAGTGCCTCTTTCCCATGATGTCTGCTATTGAACTGCAGCCTATTTTAGGAGTAATTGTTGTGTAATTTGTCAATTTAATGAAAAAAAAAATGTTGAATGCATAGCTGATGCTATACCTATAGATGATATGCAGTTACATACCAAATTTGGCCATGAGCTAATTTGCATGAACATTTAGGAACAATTAAGGACCAGATTAGGGATGGGTTTGTGTTTATTGTGACTTTGTTCATGTGAAATCCAATTCAATACTTTTTGGTCACTTTAAATCCTCCCAATTCTTTCTCTGGTCACATTGGATAGTACTTCAGTGACTGAGTTTAATTATAGCAAACCCCAAACCCCACACATTTTGTGTGAGTAGAGTCGTAGTTAGTGATTGCACTTGGATTGCAGAGTTTCTGTGAATAATTTACAGTGGTGCAAACACCAGATTTGAAGTGCTACTGCATGAAGATAAATCAGTTATTATATGTTCCATGTGAAAAAAAATGCCATGAAAAGAACAAAGACACTGGAGACTAACTGTGTGGCTTATGGGGGACTCGGAGGACTACCATTTAGAGAGGACAGTAGATGAGGAGTGAAGAAACACGTGAAGTTTAAAAAATATATCCAACAACATTGTTGTACAGTAACAACAGAAAATGAGGCAACAACTCTATGAATTATTAACCAGCCCGAGCTGAGCCCTGTCAGAGAGAGAGACAGAGAGAGAGAGAGAGAGAAAAGAGAAAGATAGAGAAGGAGAGGGAGAAGGAGAGGATTCAAAAGTCAGCCCAGGTAGACTAGCACTTCTGAATCAACACCTCCACCTCTCTCCTACACAGCCATCATATCAGCCAGGCAAGGCCAATCTCTCACAGCGGAGGCGCACACAACGTTTTCAAAGCAATCTGTCATAAGCTCCGCACTCCAGTGACACCCACTCACACTCTCCACCATGGGGAGAAAGGAAGCAGCGCTGTAGGCAGGGGAAGGCTTAGCAGTGTCCCTGGAGCAGTTCCCCCACCACACTGGGCATAGTTTATTGCTACCCGCTGACACTTTTCCTATTAAAATCCACTAGGACGATCTAACTGAGAGCTGTCGTCTATGAGCGGATTTTTCTATCAGTCTGTTTGCGTCAGCTTCACTGATTTATGGAGTCTTGGGGTTGGAGAAAGGCAGCACACACTGAGACATTAGGGGAAAAAACGACCGCCACGTCTGGTTTCAGCGAGTTCGCGTTTGTTGGGACAAAAATTAAAGTGTGAGGATCGGCTGCGGAACAAAAGCGGGTTCGAGGCAGAAGGCTGCGGCGTGGCCAGAGAGGCAGAGCGCCGTATGGTCTGATCACCCATAGCCGTTCTCGGAGAACATCCACATCCACACTTACATAAGGATGTGACAGGCGTGAGCCCCCAAGGTGGCCCCAGAGCCGGTATGAGTGTGGGCTCAGGTGGGCGGTGTTTATGGGAGTCTGGTACATTACTACGTATTGGCAGAAGAGCCCTGAACTGTTTGCGGCTCTGCACTGCGCCTGCAGCGCCAGACGATGACAGCGTTCATCTGTGCCGCCTCTTACCGTAACCTGGCACAGTTAGTCGCATATAGTAAATCATATAGAACAATGCAACCTGTCAGCTGTTATTTTGACAAAGGTTTGGAGCACATTGGCATTTACAATCTGAAACAAAGGATTATGGGTGCGATATCCTGCCATGACAGACGTTTAATAATGTTTATTCTCCTCATTCTGTCATTCTAGGATGAAAGGGGAGCAAATGAGAACAAGGAGAAATGCATCCGGCTCTATGTAAGACTCAGCACACGAGCTCTAATGGACACAGGGCTGCTGACAGACTCCTACTAAATATTGTTTAGTCAACAAACACCCCATAGACGCATTCCACACACCACACACTCCCACACACCTCACACCACACACTCCCCCACACACCACACACTCCCCACACTCCCCCACACACCACACACTCTCCCACACACCACACACTCCCACACACCACACACTCTCCCACACACCACACACTCCCCACACTCCCCCGCACACCACACACTCTCCCACACACCACACACTCTCCCACACCACACACTCCCCCACACACCACACACTCCCCCCACACACCACACACTCCCCCACACACCACACACTCTCCCACACCACACACTCTTACCACACACCACACACACTCTCCCACACACTCTCCCACACACCACAAACCATACACTCCCCCACACACCACACACCACACACTCCCCCACACACCACACACTCTCCCACACACCACACACTCTCCCACACCACACACTCTTCCACACACCACACACCACACACTCTCCCATACACTCCCCCACACACCACACACTCTCCCACACACCACACACTCCCCACACACCACACACTCTCCCACACACCACACACTCCCCCACACACCACACACCACACACTCCCCCACACACCACCACACACCAGCTCCCAGTGAGCTGACTTGTACCACATTTGTCAAACCATATTCAAAAGCCTGCACTAGTCCACAGACCAGTGATGTTTTTTGAACATGTTTAATTCTCTGAGGTACAGTATTTTAAAAGTTTGGTTTTTTTGCTGGTACAATATCTGTGTTCAGTTTGATTTACAGTAATCTGTGTAGTGATCCTTACAACTAACATTGTTATAGACTTTAAACACCTTGATAGTTCACCTGTTCAGACAAGAGACTTTTACTACCCACTGACAGTTTTCCTGTTAAAATGTGTTAGATTTCTCTTGCTCGAATCATCTTTCATGAAGAGATTTTTCCATCGGAATCAATGCATCATTGTTAGAGATTTATGAGGTGTGACCTCCTACAAACACACATATCCTGCTGCAGTGAGTTCACAGCTGCCACTAATTCAAGAGACTTTTTCAATCCTATGCAGATTTAAAAAATCAAAATTACAGAATAGATGCAATATTGAACTCACTAATAGACATTAAATCACACGATAGGTTCACTTGATAAAAGCCACTCCCCAATTTTCTCTGAATTTGTTTTTTTCCAATCTGTAAACTGCCTTATATTAGTCTAAATAAGATCCACGTCCCCATCAATCAGATGTGCTATATAGCATGTCGCATAGTCTATCTAGGGACAGCTAATGTTTACTAGACCTCAGTAATATCAAATACTAGATGGAAGCCAGTCAGCTAGTGTCTGAAACACAACTAAATCACATGTTACGTCTGGCCCCGCCCCCACCTGTCCTGTCTGTGTTCCCTTGCCACGCCCCTTGCTTTCTCTTTTGTCTTTTGTCAACGCCTCTTTGCGTAATCTGATCAGCTGTGTCTCGTTTAGTTTGTCTGGAATGCTTGTATATACAGTATATAATGTTGGTTCTGAGTCTTTTGGGTTCAGTGCATACATGTATTGTTGTGTTACAGGAGGCCCTACATGCAAGGTTTGGATGTGATATATATTTTGGGTGTGGTTGCCTTGTTGTGAGGTTGCGTGTGTTATGTCTGTATGGTCTTGAATCCTGTGAGTTTGTAAGTTCGTTTGTTCGAGTTTTTTTTTTCTGTACGTTATTTTTGATATGTTTGGTTTAGTTGCCCTGTTGTGTCCTTCAGTTTACTGAATGGGTATGTGGCAAACGGTACACTCGGAAAATCTGTTCATATAGCTTTAGAGTAAGTATACATTAAGTACACGTTCAGTTAGGTAGCTAATTGGCCCTGTGTTGCTTCGTGCGTGGAGTCGGAAGGCCTTCCTCTTGTTCTGTGGCAGCAGTGACTTCCTGCTGAAGGAACGTGTTTTCTTGAGTGAGTTGTGCCCTTCTGTGTCGGGGTGATGATTTAGCAGCGCACTGCCGTCAGATGAAGAGATCAAGGGCTTCCTGGGCTTCACCCGGGACAGGAAGTTCATGCGTTGTTAATGTGTACACGAGTAGTCAGGTTCTGCTCCTGTGAGTGAAGGCTTGTTACTGAAATGATCCTCCCCACAAAGAAATGTCTAATTAGGGCATGAACATTATTACACGCTTTGATACTTATTTGATCTGCCTGATTTAATTTTGTAAACAGATTTATTTATATTTATATATTGTCCACTAAAAATAAGGTTCCATTTTATGAACTTGGCATATTAAGAATTCCGTAAATCAGTGAATTTAAAAGGACACATGATAAGGGTGGTTTTGGCCCCAGTGCCATCTTCATTAAGCAAATCACCAGGTGGACAGTGCACAGATTTGGGCTTCTCACCCAGGTTTTTGTTCCACCTGATGGGTCGTGTCTGGACTCACTCCCACCAGAATTGCTGAGTCTCAGACTCTTTACTGAAAGTAGGCTTCCTCCGCCAGTGGTTAGCCGTCCCAGCGGTGGAGACGAGGGGTGGAGACGAGGGGTGGAGACGAGGGGTGGTGGTTCAGGGTGGCTCCTGTGACATGTATCTGTCACCAGTGCGTTCCTGGTGCAGACACCTTTCTAGAGCGTGCTTACCTACGTAATGCATGCTGCAGCTTTTGCATGTGTCTTTGTGACATCTTGCCCTTGTTGAAATTCTGAACTGAATCTCTCAGTCTCTCTCTTTCTCAAACACACACACACACACACACACACACACACACACACACACACACACACACACACGCACACAGTCAAAAGGCAAAAAAGCAGCTTCCCCTTGCTTTTAACTGTCAAATGTAAGAGCCAAGGGAGGGCCTCATCTACCCTAGTGGGGTTCTTCTGTAGACCGGGCACACTTGGTAATGATTACACTTCTTAGATCTTTTTGTGTTCTTGGTGCAGCGTAGCAGACATTCACACCCATAATGCTCACATGCCCAAGGACACGGGCACTTCTCATTTTCAGTCTTATTCTCTAAGGAACATGCTTTTTTTCTAGTTTGTCTCATGCTTTGATCTGGTAAGGTTGAGAGAGATGCAGGGCATTGCTGAACTGAATGCTCGTTGTCCTAGTTCTGCTATGCGCACCGTAATTCCACAGAAAATGTCCACGTGACAAATTCAAAATGGATTGAATGAGTTTTTGAACGAGTTTTTTTTCCCCCGTATGGTGTACAGTTAAAGTAAATGTGATTTGTTTAAACCTGTTTCCGTGTTCCAGGAATGGAAAACGTGGCATGACGCATGAGGAGAGACCTTTACTGAATCAGCACAGTAAACCTTCACGTTTTGACAGGTGCTGTCATCCGGTTCATTAAAACCATGGAAGTAGATGAGACTAGTGGGAAACGACTCCTCTCTGGGGCTAGACGGGCTTCCCATTTGTGCTCGAATTCAAATTCAATTAACATACAACCACACTACTCTTGAAAACGTCTGTGTCAAGCTATTCACGTTTAAACCATCGCATAGTGACGCATAGTTCACATGTGGCGCTGCAGGGACAGGCATGCTGCAATGTTTCCCTCATGGAAGTTGATGCTGTTCACCAATGAGCACCTAACACAGTGCAACCGTCCCCTCGTGATCCGGTAGATCCTGTAGATCCTGTAAATGCTAATGACAGCAGACTATAACAAAGCTTAAATATGGAACTATTTTTAACTTTGTCTGTTTTTAATTCCAAACAATTAAACAATTCAGATGTTTTTTTGAACATAGCAGGAGCCATTACAGACTTCTCCAAGCACATCATGGCTTCGTCCATCTCTTTATGTTCCCTGGTTTTGTATGATTGACGTCCCACAACCCTAAACTGTGCCAGAGAAGAGAGGCTTCCTCAAATGAATGATTGTTGCTGCTGTTGTCGTCATTGTTGTTGTTATGTTGAAACACCAGACCATCAGGACACAGTTACGTGAAGACCAGGTCCACGTATTAGTTTTGATGTCAGCCAGACAGCTATGGATTCAGAAAGCAGGAGTAGGGATCCCCTAAGGGGTTCGGGAGGCATTTCTGTCCCTAAGGCAGAACTCCGAACTCCAGAACATTCTCTCACACCGCTGCTAACCCACCCACACTCCCTGCCACCCTGTCACACATTCACATTTACACAGCCACACCATACTTCCTCTCCATTTAAACAAATGAAACTGGCCTGGAATAAAATCTGGTTTATTGAAGGTTGCTAAATTCACCCCTGTCCCCACATAAGAGGCTCCTAATCACTGCATTATTAATCACTCTGCTGGGTAATTCTTTTTTTTTTGCCAGAGAATAAAAATACTTAGCAGTGCCCTCATTACGCATCTTGCTTTTTCAGCAGAAAAAAGTGTGAGAGTGTTAACAGGTGCTGACTCTTCAGATGGTTAGGTGTGGAGCAGGCATTCTCTCCGTGGGGAGGCGCTGCTTTGATTTCATGTATCATTACACCAGGGGAG
Source organism: Brachyhypopomus occidentalis (assembly GCA_020368025.1). NCBI lineage: Eukaryota > Metazoa > Chordata > Actinopteri > Gymnotiformes > Hypopomidae > Brachyhypopomus > Brachyhypopomus occidentalis. Next base: position 2,484,403 of record JAGXOD010001377.1, read on the forward strand.
CCACATGGATACAAGATTCAGAATGATCATTGTAATGGATGAATGCAGAAGCGTCACTAGCAGAGATGTCAGTTACATCACCATTTCACATTCTGGGAGAAAAGATGGCGAATACTGCGGAACAGAATCATCGTCTTCGCTTAGACATGTAATGATGAAGGACGCAGTAGAAGCACTTTTTTGGGGGAGATCTGATAACCTGTTTAGCTTCATGCCACACCCACCAAATAGAGTTACCTATGGTGGTCACAAACAAGCTTTGGAATGAGGCTACAGCACTGGATGTAGTAATGTGATGAAGCACTGCCATCTTGTGGTACGAACATATATATACTGGTCCAGAATATATATATATATATATATATATATATATATATATATATATATATATATATATTTTTTTTTTTTTCAGAGAGCAGGAGCTCTCTCTCTCTCTCACTCACTCTCTCTCTCACTTTCTCTCACTTTCCAAGTACGATACATCAGTGTGCTTAGCTCTTTTTTAGCACTTTGCTTGCACATCTGAGAGAGAGAGAGAGATTAAAAATTGTAGTGAAGTACACAGAGTTTCCAGAGATTATGGATTTATGGACCTCTGTCCCCAAATGTCCTGCGTCTCTGGAAACTTTGTGTATTTGACTACAATGTTTTAATATCTCTACGTATTTAAGTACACTGCAGTTACTTACCTGGAACCTAAGAATTTGGTCATTCCATTTGCTTCATTCCATTTGCTTCATCTTATAAATCTCTCACTACTTGAAAGCAAAATGCACCTATGAAAGAAGCATGTTATTAACACTCAGAATATCTTTACATGTAATGCTGAAATAGTGAGGGACTCGGGCAGCACCCCTACCTGCCATGAACAGCAGGGGGCAGCAATGTGCAACATGTGAATCTGCGTTAGCAGGAAACCTTCATCTGAGAGCTTTCTAAAAGCTGTCAATTTAGCAAATCTTAGTGCTGTTGTGAAGCACAGGAACGGCAGTGTGGATCTCACACAGATACTATGGCAAAGATTTGCTTCAAGATAACAGAATATAGTTGACAAATTGTCGAAGTTTGGAGGAACTGAGTGCTGTGTCTTCAGCATTCATAAGAGAGTGTCTCAGCAGTATGGAAGAGCTGGCCTTTATTGCCCTAGTAAGGTGAAGGGAGGTGTAGAAATGATCGTGAACTGAGATAATGTCGCTGCCTAATCAGTCCGTCTCCAGCAGACGTTGCAGCGTTGTCTCCAGGATCGTTGGTGTGATGGAGAGATTGACGTATCAGCACAGGTATCTGCTGAAGTCGTGAGGTGTGACGTTGCTAAGAAACACATCATGACATCATAATGAAGTCAGAACACCCCACCCCCCACCAAGAATGAAGATATAAATAAATGAAACAAACAAACAGACATAAAACTCAAAGTTGTGGACATCTAAAAGAAAGGTTAACATTTCAGCAACCACCCTAACATACCAGGGCATCTGTAATTTTGGTGGTATGTTTGAGGCATTTGAAAGTCATTACAAACAGCAGGGATAAAAGAGGGAGGATCAAAGTTAACACCTCAAAGTCACTCAATTAGTCTGGCAGAAGGAGATAGCTCAGGAGAAGTGTGGTTCATCGCTGTAGGTTTGTGGAGACACGCAGAGCATACAGTAAATTAAAATGCTATCATCAGCTGTTTGATCTGAATAACCCCCTACCCCCCCCCCACATATATGTTTGTTTGTTTGGTGAAGTTTATTATTAGTGCTCTATGGAGGATACCTAAACTACTGTGTTGCAAAATTCAAAACAACAAGCTTAAAATTTATGTGCTGATTTAATTTAGAACCTGCTAATTACTGTCGGTTGCTTTGAGGTGTATCTTTGTAACAGTATAAATATATATTTTGGTTTGAAGCTGTGTTCATGTTTTCTTCACTCATTTCTTCACGATCGTTTTGCAATTTACTAGTACATTAAATTATCTTGAATTAATATTAGCAAATTAAGAATAGACATATAAGGCATCTTTATATTTTGGTATCATTGAATACCTAGCTGTACACAATAGAGTATATTATATACTAGTCATTAGCCCAGTCAGTTCCAGAATATTCCACACATTTCTGGTCTGTGGAAGGCACCAGCCAACACACACCGTTTGTCTACATTTTCAGGGTTTTGTTTTGTTTGAAGCTGCACCAACATTCCTTTTCTTCCTGACGACTGTTATTGTCCAATCATTACTCAGCACACACAGAGAAAAGGTCGTGTGGGATCCGGGTCCCAGGAGAAGCGGATTAGTGAACAGCGGTCTAATGGACTCCAGTGTGCATGTAATGTCTGCTCTGGTTTCCCGGCACTGTTCCTCTCTGTCTGAAATAAAATAAACCCTCTCAAGCTAATGACAGTTATGTAGTGGCAGTGTTTCAGTGGGAAACAATTATCTTTGTACTGAAAGGTAAGGGAGAATTCAGAGGCATCAACATAATTATCTAATATATAATAAAAGTGCAAATTAAAATTGTTTGAACAAACAGATGAAGAGGACAGAGTCATAGGTTTTGCAATGAGTTCTGATCTTTTTCCATATAAAAGTAATTTGCTGTCAGAATCCTTCCTGTGGACCATTCAGTGTTCTGCAGAGGGTGACCGCTGAGAAAATGGCAAGGATGCGAAATATGGAGGTGAAGAAGGGAATCATTTTGTGGAGGAGTAGAGGAGTGGGGGAGTGGAGGAGTGGAGGAGTGGGGGAGTGGGGGAGTGGGGGAGTGGAGGAGTGGAGGAGTAGAGGAGTGGGGGAGTGGAGGAGTGGAGGAGTGGGGGGAGTGGAGGAGTGGGGGAGTGGGGGAGTGGAGGAGTGGGGGAGTGAGGGAGTGGAGGAGTGGGGGAGTGGGAGAGTAGAGGAGTGGAGAAGTGGAGGAGTGGAGGAGTGGGGGAGTGGAGGAGCGGAGGAGCGGAGGAGTGGAGGAGTGGGGCTTCTGAAAGCTGTGAAGGGAATGTGTGTATGCACAGAAGCTGCCTGGAATGGCCTCCAATGGCCCAGGGAGTCAGGGCCAGTGTGCACAAGCTAGGTCATCCAAGAAGGTGTGAAACAGAGCTGAAAAGTACGTCTCTCCACAACTCTCTCTGGAATCTCTCTCCAGTCTCTTTAAACTCGACTTCTTCAGGGGTGTGGAAAAGTCATGGCTTATCATGGGCCTTCAACCGTGAAAAAAAACGTACCTGGTGCTGTTTTTACAGTAGCTTCTCTGGGTAAAACATGGTTTTGACTCTGTAACAAGCACCTAAGAATTTCATGCATTCTGTCTGGGTTAAACAAGGAGGTGACTCTCTGTCCATTATTTTGCACAGACTAGGCTAATCCTGAAGTAGTGCTTTTGAAGTGAGGGACTGTATAAATGTTTAGTGGGAAGGCTTGTGGTTGGAGGGAGTGGGTGGAAGGCAGCAAGAACTGAAAAACTGATTACAGCAGCTCTATGCATCCCAGCAGCTTCACAGCATGGCAGTCGCTGTCCCCTACCAAGGTGCTGAAATCCAATCATTCACTGTTCCACAGTACTTATTCTTTCACCAGGAAATAATAAACTTATTGCTTGAATTACTACACATTTTCAATCACTGTTAAGAATTGAATTAATATTAAGCTCTAGTTTATTGTGCAAGGCTTTAAATATTTCAAAATGCATTAATAACACATGCATTATTGCCCCTGGTCACTTTCATATGTTTATGGAATTATGCTGTGGAATTAATAACAAACCACTGTTTACTCAGGCCCACTGATGAATCCTGTATATGTGGCAGGGTAAACAAAATATTTCTTAATATTTGTAATTGTATTGTGAAATGTGCTCATTTCAGCTTTGCTTTTTTAATTTTGCATTTTAAGCTTTGATTTTAAAGCTTTAAAGCTTTGCATGATATGTATGAAAGGTTGTGACAATACACTGATAATTCATTCTAGATCACTATGAAATATCAATCAATATATAACTAATGATGCTACGTGTAACTGAATTAAACCTGAAATGCCTACAATACCGATAGTGTTACATTCCAAGCCAGACTGACTAGCTGTGTCAGGGCTGGTCCCAGTGCGACTCCCTCTGTCTCCACTAGAGGGAGTTTGCGAGCACGCATTCCTCGCATTCCTCGTAATCAGCAGTGAGGTGTTGCACCTGTTCTCCCTAGTACTTAGGGGAGACGGTGGCAGCATCTCACTGCTGGATTGTTGTGTCTTCTTGCACTCAGTCAAGCCTCGCTCTCAGGTGTTACTTCACCTATGCCTTTTCTATTTCGAGTTGTTACTCATGCGCCATTCCTGGCCTATCTCAAGTTTTCCTTTCACTACTTACTTCCTATCATTTATTATTTTCATAAAGATTGCATTCCGTTTGTTACTTACCTGTTTCGTCACGTAGACTTTGTCCGTGAGCTTTTGAGTTTCATTTTTACTTACCGTCACGTTGAGTTTTGCTCCGTGCATCTTGTTTGCTATTTTCTTTTTGTTTTACCATTTTTATTTCTCAGCTTTTCCCCGCACTATTTTTGGCGGAGGCCTTAGTTCATTGCTTTTGTTATTGCGCCTGTATCCGACCCAAAAAACCCGGGTGGCCATTCCTCTGGATTGGCTCACCCTTACAGAACAATCCAGCCTAACATGGATCCAGCAATAGTTCAAGCCTTTGTGGAACTAAAAACACCCTGACTTTACAAGGGCAGGCAGTAGGCAGGCATGAGCAAACCCTGCAGCAAATCTTAGGGCAGCTCCAAGCCGTCTCTGCCGGCGCCCAGACCACCAACCCGGTCAGTACGCCTCCTAGTCCTCCGTCGCCGCCTGCTGTGTCTGAACCTTATCTGCCGGCCCGGCCCGCTTTAACGGTGAGGCGGACGAGTGTAGAGGATTCCTATTGCAATGCTCGCTTATATTCGAGCAACAACCCTCTCGGTTTCCCTCAGAGAGATCCAAAGTAGCGTATGCTATGACCTTGCTCTCGGGCAAAGCGTTGCGCTGGGCTACACCAGTGTGGGAAAATCATCCAGAGATTTGTGCTTCATTTGATCGTTTCTCTAATGCTATGCGTCAGTTTTTTTTTTTCACCCTACCACCGGAGGGGTGCTAGGTGTGAGATTACTACGCATTCGCCAGGGTCGCCAGTCAGTAGCAGAATATTCACTGAGCTTTGCACCCTGGCAGCTGAGTGTAATTGGGGAGTGGAGGCTCTAGGAGCCATCTATCTAGAAGGACTCAATGACGAGCTCAAAGATGAGTTGTCCTTTAAAGAACCCCCATCCGAATTAGATGACCTGATCGATCTTACGGTCCAAATGGATAATAGGTTACGCGCGTAAAGAAGTCGCTGGCCGCCGCCCTCTAAACCCTCTCTCAGTCTCGATCACTCTGCTAGATTCGAAGCCTCAGCCTCTGATGACAACTCCGTACAGCCTATGCAGTTAGGGCACACTCGTTTGTCGAAACTCGAACGTCAGACGCGTATCAGAGAAGGTCGCTGTCTCTATTGTGGTGCCAAAGATCATAAAATCTCGACATGCCCTATTTTGCAGGGAAAAGGGCAGACCCGTCGTTGAATGGAGTAGCTCCGACGGGTCGTAACATCTACTCCCCCGCTGTAGGATTAACTCCCCATGTCGTGATCTCTTGGAGAGATTCTTCCGAACATAGGTTATTGGCTTTGGTAGATTCCGGCGCTGCAGGTAATTTTATTGATGCTTCCATTGTTTCTTCATTAGAAATACCGCTGGTTCCTCTTGACAAACCCCTTTCGGTCGCTGCTGTCGATGGCAGGTTACTTACCTCGGGTAGTGTCTCCCATCAAACGATCCCGATTACCATCAAAATAGGTAACCATCGCGAATTACTCACGCCTTATGTCATCGACGCCCCTAATCTGCAGTTGATCCTGGGTTTTCCCTGGCTTCAACGGCATAACCCCGAGATAGACTGGCTTAATTTGTCTATTCGTAGTTGGGGCAAATGCTGTGAGAAGTCATGTCTCAAGCTTAGCCCTGCAGCTGATTCTGATGTGCATCTCGAGACGTTTGATCTCGGTGAAGTTCCTGAAGTCTACCATGACTTAAGGGAGGTTTTCAGTAAACGTAAGGCCGGGTTTTTACCCCCTCACCGCTCGTTCGATATCGCGATTGACCTACTTCCTGGTACTACACCTCCCCGTGGGAGATTGTTCTCGTTGGCTCGCCCTGAGAGAAAAGCTATGGAAGAATACATTCAAGAAGCACTAGCTGCCGGTTTTATTAGACCCTCTACTTCTCCCGCTGGCGCAGGGTTTTTTTTCGTTGGTAAAAAGGACGGTGGGTTGCGTCCCTGTATTGATTACAGGGGATTGAATAAAATCACGATCAAGGATCGACACCCTCTTCCTCTCATGTCTACCGCGTTTGAGGCTTTGCAACAAGCCACGGTTTTCACTAAATTGGATTTACGCAGTGCGTATAATCTTATAAGGGTACGAGAAGGAGATGAGTGGAAAACCGCTTTCATTACACCGTCCGGGCACTACGAATACCTTGTGATGCCGTTTGGCCTGATGAATGCCCCTGCCGTATTTCAGCGCTATGTGAACGAAGTGTTGAGAGAGGCGTTGGACGAATATGCGTTTGTCTATTTGGATGACATCCTTATTTACAGTCGCTCTCTCCAAGATCATGTTAAACACGTGCGGCGGGTTCTCCAACTCCTTTGGAAAATCACCTTTACGTTAAACTCGAGAAGTCTCTGTTTCATGCCAGTGAGGTGGCATTTCTAGGCTTTGTCATTTCGGAAAATAAATTGGCTATGGACCCTGCTAAGACCCGTGCTGTGGAGCAATGGCCTACTCCTACCTCTGTGCGTCTCACACAACGTTTTCTAGGTTTTGCCAATTTCTATCGGTGATTTATTAAGGGATTCAGTACATTGGCCGCTCCGTTGTCCGCTCTCACCAGTAAGAAAGCGAGTAAGTTCGTTTGGACTCCCGCGGCCCAAACCGCGTTCGAGGAGCTCAAGAACCGTTTCGTGTCCGCTCCTATTCTACGCGTACCTGATCCTGACTTACCTTTTGTGGTCGAGACCGATGCCTCTGATATGGGGGTTGGGGCCGTTCTGTCTCAACGGACTGGAGATCCTCCGCGGTTGCATCCGTGTGCGTATTTCTCTCATCGCTTTACCCCCACAGAGAGCAGATATGACGTGGGTGACAAAGAATTGCTGGCCGTGAAACTGGCTATCGAAGAGTGGCGCCAGTGGCTCGAGGGAGCTAGGCATCCCTTTGTTGTCTGGACGGACCACAAAAATCTCGCGTACCTGCAACAAGCTAAGCGTTTAAACTCCAGACAAGCCCGGTGGGCGTTATTCTTCGCCGTTTCGATTTTACTTTGTCGTACCGTCCAGGTTCAAAAAACACTAAGCCCGATGCGTTGTCAAGACAATGGGAACCTACGACCGAGCTCGCCCCTCTTGAGACCGTTCTCCCTCCCGAGATAATTGTCGCTCCGGTTCAATGGGAGATTGAAGCCGAAGTCAAGCCGGCCCCCGCGAACGAACCCGACCCCGGAGGAGGTCCCCCTAACTGTCTTTATGTTCCCACTGCCGTGAGGGGTATGGTTTTAGACTGGGGACACTCGTCGCGCTTTGTGTGGCTCATCCTGGTTCACGCCGTACGTTAGAGTTTATACGACGTCGGTTCTGGTGGCCTCGTATCGATCAGGAAGTCCGGGATTTTGTTTCTAAGTGTGAAGTATGCGCTCGAGGTAAGGTGCCTCGGTCAAAACCTGCTGGTCTTCTCCTTCCCCTTCCTGTCCCGTCTAGGCCTTGGTCCCACGTGTCCCTGGATTTCATTACAGGTTTGCCATCGTCAAAGGGGTTGACTACTATTCTCGTCATGGTAGATCGCTTCTCTAAATTCAGTAAATTCGTTGGATTGGCTAAACTCCCTTCGGCTCGTGAAACCGCGTCGTTGCTCTTAGAGCACATCGTACGTAACTACGGGTTCCCTAAGGATGTGGTATCGGATCGTGGTCCGCAGTTTTCGAGCAGGTTCTGGTCTGCTTTCCTGGAACTGCTCGGTGCCAAGGCCAGTTTGTCGTCCGGTTTCCACCCCCAGTCTAACGGTCAGACTGAAAGGGTCAACCAGGACTTAGAGCAGACATTGAGGTGTCTAGCGTCCTCTAACCCGTCTTCCTGGGCCGACCATTTAGTTTGGGCTGAATATGCCCATAACACCCTTTGGCACTCGTCTCTGGGGATGTCGCCATTTGAATGCCTTTTTCGGTTACCCTCCTCCATTGTTCGCTGATCAAGAGTCGCCGGGCGGCCGTTCCCAGTGCTACTGCTCAAGTCCGAAGGTGCCGCAAGGCATGGTCACGTGCGTCTGCGCGTTGCTAAAGGCCTCTGATGGTCATCGCCGCAGTGCTGACAAGCACCGTCTGCCCGCCCTTTCATTTCGGCCCGGTCAGCGTGTGTGGTTGTCCGCTAAAGACCTCCCTGTTCGTGGAGGCACCAAGAAATTAGCGCCTCGTTTTCTGGGACCGTTTAAGGTCGCTCGCCGGGTTAATGCTGTCGCCACCGGCTAGTTTTGCCTCCTTCGATGCGGGTTCACCCTGTATTCCATGTTTCGCGCCTGCGGTTTCGTTCCTTTGCGGTTCGCCGAGAGGTTCCGCCCAGCCTGCCCCCTCCTGCTCCACGCATGATCGACGGGTCCCCGGCCTATACTGTCCGTCGTCTTATGGACGTGCGGCGTGTCCGGGGACGGGAACAGTTTTTTGGTCGATTGGGAGGGGTATGGTCCCGAGGAACGCTCCTGGGTTCCCGCTGCGCGCATTCTGGACCCTTCCCTTATTAGGGACTTCTATCGGGACAGGGCTGTTGCCTTGTGACCGCGGGGTCGCGGTCCTAGGCGGGGGGGGCTCTGTCAGGGCTGGTCCCAGTGCGACTCCCTCTGTCTCCACTAGAGGGAGTTTGCGAGCACGCATTCCTCGCATTCCTCGTAATCAGCAGTGAGGTGTTGCACCTGTTCTCCCTAGTACTTAGGGGAGACGGTGGCAGCATCTCACTGCTGGATTGTTGTGTCTTCTTGCACTCAGTCAAGCCTCGCTCTCAGGTGTTACTTCACCTATGCCTTTTCTATTTCGAGTTGTTACTCATGCGCCATTCCTGGCCTATCTCAAGTTTTCCTTTCACTACTTACTTCCTATCATTTATTATTTTCATAAAGATTGCATTCCGTTTGTTACTTACCTGTTTCGTCACGTAGACTTTGTCCGTGAGCTTTTGAGTTTCATTTTTACTTACCGTCACGTTGAGTTTTGCTCCGTGCATCTTGTTTGCTATTTTCTTTTTGTTTTACCATTTTTATTTCTCAGCTTTTCCCGCACTATTTTTGGCGGAGGCCTTAGTTCATTGCTTTTGTTATTGCGCCTGTATCCGACCCAAAAAACCCGGGTGGCCATTCCTCTGGATTGGCTCACCCTTACAAGCTGTCACGTTACAGCACAGACCCCTCCCTTTGGGCGTGTGTAGGTGTAGTCCATGTCCATCTACAGTATGTATTTCCTGTGGGTGTGGTTGTTTGTGTACGTGTTCACCTGTCTCATCGGTCTAATGTGTTGCATGCGGTGCTTGTTGTGTTTTCAGTATATATTGTGTAAGGTTGCTCGTCTTTGTGAGTCCACTTCGTGTCTGCGTGGTTTAATGTTGAGTGTTTGCTACTTCTAGGAAGTGGCTGAAGTGGAGAGAAACTGTCTTCACTGTTTCAGTCCGTGGTTCTCCACATGTTGCTCATGGGCCACTCAACATCTCCAGCTACATCTCACAGAATGAAAGAATTGGTTCCCAGGGGTCTTCCTAGGTCCATTTGTAGAGTGTGGTACATTTGAATAGAAATTGGAGCTTAGAAAAGGTGGAGGATATAATAATCAGGACTGAAACTGGAACCCAAAAGTGTTACCTTACAAAAGATTGTGGCAATGTGTGGTCGTAAACAGGATCTTCAGTCTGGCCTAAGGAACACAGGAGAAGTTAGAACAAATCCCTCGGTTAACTCAGCCTGGTTTATGCTCCTAATTAGAGGTGGTTCAAAATTTCATTTTGAAAGCTCATGCACCATCATCACAGATTCATTGTAAACATCCTCTGGCAAATGAAAGCTGTTTCCGAAACTTAAATACACCCAATTACATCACTGAACAGAAACATGGCTCACCCCCACAAATGCTGACACACCATGTTTTAATCAGGGCCCAGTGGCATGTTGATATTGCCACTCTATTAATGGGTAGAGATGGGGAGTATCAGGGTGGGTATTTTACAGTTTGGGCAGTTTTGGGGTAGTATTTAACAATACTGATGTCTTTACCATATTTAATATTTAACCGTATTTGTTGATAGGCTGTTATATCAGTCACGCTTTCCCTCATTTGAGACCCCCTAACTCAAATAGTCAAATCTTTTCAACTCAACTCTTTTTCTCAGACTTTCTAGCGTAGCTACACAGTCATCCAGCCTCAGCCCTCATCTCGAGCGTGTGATGGAGTGGGTGGGGGAGACAGTTCCTCCAGACATGCCATGTTCAAGGACATTAACAATTGGTGTGAGCAGTGCAAAGTTTGCCAGACAGTGGTCTCCTGGGGCCCAGAGCCATCACCTATGGATAGGTCACAGCCTGTACATCTTCAAGCATGGTCAGAAGGTACCAGCTTTAAAGGGTTACTAAGCGTAATAGTTCATGTGATCCTGTGGTTCCTGTGGTGCTGCATATGTTGCATGTACTAGTCTTTGCTTGGATTTGATACTATGTACGGTGACCTTAAGAGTCCTGAAAGGCACCTATAAATAAAATGTATTATTATTATTATTATTATTATTATTTATGTGGCAATCCAGATCTGACTGTATCGATCAATGGTACTCCAGTCCACAGTGCTCTGATAAGTGAGAGCAGGTCTTTACGGTAGACTGAGGTCTTCTACAGTACGTTATACATGTACGTTTTCACAATTCCCATCACCCCACTCTCTGCCCACTGCTCCTCCCTAGTAGTGGTGTTTTCTAGTTGTGAAGGACAGGGTGACGCCTTCAAACACCTCTGCCATGACTGAGGGAAGTGGTCACATGACACAGAAGTGCCTAAAGCAAGCAGGACCAAAGGGTTCAAAAGTGTCCAGGGCAGGTCATGGACTTTCAGGTTGCTAGGCATTTGTTGTTTCAAACCTCAAATGTTTATGGAATGTTTATGCTTTTCATGGAGCTATGTTTTAATTAAAAACAAATTTTATTAAATCCAAAATCTCACACTTTATATCAAAGTGAATGTTTTCTATTTGTCTCGAGTTCATACTTTCTACCTCTTGGTGTATTGATAACGGACCACAATAAGGAACACGCAGCACTGGACTAGCAAATCTGAGAGCTTTAAATAGGGAAGAGCAAAAGGATAAACCAGGCGCATCAGTAATCAGGTGGCTGAAAAGAAAATACATTTCAAGTACACAGGAAACGCAAAATAAACATGTAAAATACAGTGTTTTCCTATATGTTGTGATGTATGTTGTATTGTTAAGACAGTGATTACAACACAAAGATTCCTACAGTCATACGATTTTGAGCGTGGCATACAGTAAGATGAAATCACATAAGGTCGGAAGAACAGACGTGCACGAAGATGAGCGCGAAGCATGGAGATGATACGAAGGGGAAAGAAATATGCACATACAAATGTTATATGAAATAGAAGAAAGGGGACAGTGAAGGGAGAGACGCGGGTGCTTTATTCTCTAATAACCAAAGCGCGAGCTGGCGAATAAACAGCGGGGAAAGCAGTAAATGCTCGCGGCACGGCGACGACAATGAGCACGTTTACTCAACTCGGCACGTTTACAACGGCACGTTGGAGGTGAGTACCTGTGGTCTTATAAGGGAGACGAGACAAATGTGCTCGTGTTTAGTAATCAGGTGATTGGAAGCGTTGGAAGCGGGACAGGTGCGCTGTGCTTGCGTGCGGGCGTGTCAACGGGCGTTTCCTTCTGGTTGGGTGCTCGGCGGTCCGTATAAATCATAATCTAAATGAAGTACACGGTATGAACCGTATACATTTGGATAACACGAGAAAAAGAGGGGACTTTTTTATTTGAAAAATCCATGAGCCAATTATAGTGTGGTTTTGCAATTAGATTTTAGATTTGTTTATTCAGTTATTCAGAAACAATATATATATATATATATATATATATATATATATATATATATATATATATATATATATATATATATATATATATATATATATATGGCCAGTTCAGCAAAGTATTTTTCTTAACACACTTGTACATTTGTACATCTAGGCAGATTTATTGTAAAATCTTACTATGAACATTTCATTTACCAAAGTAAAAGTTAAAGTGATCTGGAAAACACCTACTGACATTCATACAAATACATCAGCAACTTTCCAACTCTGGTTTCTTGAGTAGATTTTATAATCACATTTATAAGATAAATCCAGTTGTACATAAGACTAAATTGTACACTGTATATTACAGTATACGTAGTAAAACCCAAACAACTAACAATAAAATTTCAAGAATGATTCCCTGACACACGGTTTCTTATATAGCTACTGTAACCTATTGCATATGGGCATGGTTATTTGAAGCCTTTTTGAATACGCTTTAAATGCAAGCATAATAGTATTACTACACTGCAGTTAAATGATAAAACACATAAATACATGCAGCAGGTCTTGCACAATAAGACATCAACAACATCACCAGTGGACAAAGGGAAAGACAGGAAAATCCACAGAAGTATAGGTCACCATGACACCATGGACACCATTCCACTCCACAAAAAACACACTCATAACATTTACATACCATTGCTGTTTTCCCCCTCAAAATGTCACAGTGCGGTTGTGCAGGAAAAGTAACACAAACACAAGATACGCAGCAGAGATATACACCATGTGGGAATGTGGAAGGGCAAAGAGACACACAGCAGTACAGCAGTACACACATCACAGTGTCACACACACACACGTGCCTCCTCTAAAAGCTGGGCCTGCCCTCTGGTTCCGTACTGGATGACTGACACCTGGAGGCTGCTGAGCAGAGACACGTCAATGTCAGGGCGCCCCATGGAGGGGCCGTTTCGCTGAGGGCAGATGTGCCCTACAGGGGGCAAACTCGGGCCTCTGACCCTCGGGCCTCTGATAGGGGCAGCTGCTTGTTGCCTCCATTCTCTTTCTGGTCCTGCTCTTCTTCCTCGTCATCTTCTTCCGTCTTCTCCAGACTGCAGATGGCCATGGGGACACGGGCGGCGATGTAGGACATCTCGCCGATGTGGCTCTCCGCTGTGCCGGTTAGGACCCCTTTGCCTGATGCCTGGTTCGCGTGGGTTGCGTCCATGGTAGCGCCGTTGCCTTTGAACATCTGAATCAGGCACTTCCTGAACTGAGGAAAGAAAGGAAACAGAAGGTGAGCCAATCAGCCAATCAGCAGGTCCTCCTTCAGAGAACACGCCTTCGCTGTGAAGCCACCATGAGACTCATTGGCGTGCGTGCACACACAGCAAATGTCAAACTAAACAGCCCCCTTTGACTGTCTTATTCAGAAAATTAATTAATGTGTATGTAAGCAGCAAAGTCATCTTAGGAAAATATTGTAGCCTACTTTTACACAAGTCTGGCATTAATTCTCACTAAGGAAAGGTCGCTAGGCAGCCAATGTGTTCTGTGAGAACAGGGACCCTCTGATCTTAATTAGGAAATAAAAGGTCATGATTGAAGTGTTAGTAAAGTAAAGTCTTCATTGCAGTGTTTACAAACATTTACCCTCACTGGAGTGTCATTCGAGCTGGATAAGCATTGACATGGTTACAGGGGTAGGGAGGGAGGTTAGAACTGAGGCGTCATGCTACCTGAAGGAAACATAATAAATGTTGAGGGCAGCTACAAGTACCCTGGAACCCCAGAGGCAAATGGGACTCATGAAGTTGCCACAAGGAAAGCAGCTACAGCCAAATAGCTCCAGAGATGTGGTGAGTCCTGAGACGTCAGCTGGATGGGAAGAATAAGATCCAGACTATCAACACCTACACTCCAGTCATCAGACACCATGCAGGTATAATACGCTGGCCAAAGCAAGAGACAGAAGCCACTGACATCAAGGAAGCTCCTCACCATCCACCGAGGGCTTCATCCCAAATCCAGCACTCTGAAACTGTACACTAAGCAGGAGGAGAGGCTGAGGACTTAGTGAGCATCAGAGTCACTATTCCGGACATCAAAGATGCAGGAGTATGGTAGCAAGATGGCCCCTAGTGTGAAGTGCTTAGTGCGCATCAGAGTCACTGACATGGTAGTGATGGCTAAACAGCAGAAGATGAATGCAGTGATGAATGTAGAAGTCCCAAGTGGTAGCAACATCAGGAACAAGGAACATGAAAATATCCAGAAATACCAAGGGCTGAGAGAAGAGCTGGAGAAGAACCAAAGGGCTGAGAGAAGAGCTGGAGAAGAACCAAAGGGCTGAGAGAAGAGCTGGAGAAGAACCAAAGGGCTGAGAGAAGAGCTGGAAAAGATGTGAGAGGTGAAGGCAACAGTGGTTCCCATGGTAATTCAGTGCATCAAACTGGGAGTTGGAATGTTTTGTACATGTGTAAAATGCATGTGTGTCTGTGCATATATATATATATATATATATATATATATATATATATATATATATATATATATGTGTGTGTGTGTGTGTGTGTATGTGTGTGTGTTTTCAGGTTGATTGGCAAATTGACATGGAATTCACTTCTGCAGCTAAGAAAATGTAATGATGCTGAATATAATATTTGAAATACATATACACAGCTATATGTAAAGCTATATATTCAGTGTTCATTTAGCCATTTACATCTGTAACTTATTCTTTTCCTTCTTCAAGCGGATTTCTTGACACACAACATGATTTCTTATCTATGTCATTCCTGTTGAAACTATTTTGTTACAAGCGTTCTGGTTAGGGTCATTATGATTATTTGGGATTGTCAAATGTTATGACTCTTCTCAGAAGACTCATTTTTACAACATCCCTGAGGTAGGCCCTTCCTGTGACTGTGCTCATGTTCATTGATTTGAAAAATCTAGTGAGCCTCTAGCCTGGATTTAGCCTTTGGAAGAACTTTGCCAGTTCTGGACCACATTTTCAGGAGCCCAGTCAATCCAGAGGCACACAGGACTGTTAGGACTCCATCCTGAGACGGGGTCTCCACGTCATACACCCTCTTGTAAGTCATTCAAGAATATTCATGCTAAATGCTATAAATGTCAAGACAGAGTGATGTAACAACAGCCACCCATAGTTTACCACAGGATGAACCATGTCAGGAAATACCTGCAGAAGGAGTTTGTATCAGACCTTTGACAACAAAAAGTAGGACCATACAAAACGGGCCGTACAATGTTTGATCCATGACTGAGCTACACATAAACTCAACACCGTCAACTGTTACCATCAGCTAATACATTTGTCACATGCAAGTAGTTAATTAAAAGACACATTAAAATACTTGGTGGTTATTTATATTGATCAGATCATGCTACTGTTTTTTTCTGATATGACCCAGAGTGTTTTCAATGGGAACACCCAAGATACAGATGCTCAAAGCACACACTTTAAATATTTCGAAAATATTTCGATAACTCTTCGAATCGCTATATTGCAGCCAGGACTCCAATAACAATCACACACGGAGCCCTAACGCTTCAAATATGTGACCTTTAAGACAGAAAGGCAAACGAAAAGTGGGCGAAGGGAAATGTGAGACGGCGACGGCGCAGGCGTACCTGTTTGTTCATAAAGACATAAATGACGGGGTTGTACACAGCCGCCGTCTTGGAGAAGAAGGCTGGAGCAGCAGCCAGGCGAGGGTCGATGTGGATGGTGGGGCAAAGCGTAACGGTGATGGAAAAGGCAGCGTACGGCGTCCAGCCAACCATATAAGCAATGATCATCACAATGACCATCCGCGCCACTGCCTGGTCTGGCTTCCGAGCATTGCCCAGTCTCCCGTGAGCATTGGACACCTGGGACAAGATATCACATGGTTATGTATGCGCGGCAGGTGTGTGTTCTCACTAACATTGTCAAACACTGAAAATCTAGTAGCTGTGGTCAGAAGAACCCACCTTTCTGAGTTTCTGCATGAGTTTACCATAAGAGGCCATAATTATTCCAAGCGGAAGGATAAAGCAGGTGACAAAGAAAGTGATGATGAATGTATGGTCCCTGTAGTCTGTCGAGTACCTTAACAGAAACAACAAAGACTTACAACTAGGCCTCGTTTTCTCCTTGGTACAGCATGTTTTGGTCAACTGTTGTGCAGTTTCAGAAACCCATAGCTAGCGTCTGTGTGCCTATGGCTTCTCCTCAGGGCCCTAAATGAAGAATCTACAGATGTTAACAATAATAACTTTTCCACCGAGCTTTAACTGTATCTTCATTTTCTTAGAACACGTAGTTCTGAGATTGACCAGATGACAGAAACTCGAGCAACGTTCTCCTGTGCACCCAACCTTCACTACTGGGCAGAATATGTCAAAATGACATGCTGTGTTTATTTGTACCTGCTTTCTTAGGATATGCAGCATGTGTATTTATTATTTCAGAAAATCTCTCAAAGCAGCAGAGATGAAATTCTTTGTGTACAATAATGTACCATTGCATCAGCTGGTGAGCACCTTGAGCGCTACGCTAAAACAACAAAGAAAAATCTTGGGTTGACTCATATCTATTATTATCTTACATTCTGAGGACCAAAGTCAAGCCCTCAGTCCTTGCTCTTGGAAATACATACATACCTTTCATATTAGCTGTAATGTAGTCATGGAACTATTCACAGAAGTTACAGAGTAACATGTCTTCAGCGCAATAATTGAATAATAAAACAGAGGTTTAGAGTTTTGGTACTTATCATGTTGTTGTACCATGTGAACTTTATTCATGAGACTATAAGGGAAGACTGAGAGACAGAGAGAGAGAGAGAGAGAGAGAGAGAGAGAGAGAGAGAGAGAATTGAAAAGGTACCTGCAGTACTGATTGCTTTGAACTCACCAGTTTGGTTCACAAGTGGTACCAATCTTGCTTACAGTGTAGCTGCACCAGCCAAACACTGGGGGAATCGTGCAGGTGAAGGAGAACGTCCAGACGAACAGAAGCCCCAGAGCCGCGTGCTTCCCTCCCAAACGGACATTTTTCAGTGGGCGACAGATTACAAAGAAACGCTCAAACGCCAGGATTGCCAAGGACCAGAGAGCGACAATTCCTAAAAGGCAAGAATTGACATAAAGTTTATTACATGCTATACCGCACTGCAAAAAAATTGCTGTTAAAAAGACATGGAAACCGAATTTAGTTTTAAAGTGAAAGCAAGTGAGTTTGTAAAAGAATATATTGTCCCGTTGAAAATATCTGCCATTAAAAATCTTGGAACAAACTTCCCTGTTAATTGGGACCTCAAAATAGTGCACATTTCTTTCTTTAAGTGCAGCAGATGCAGGTTTTACTTTAATATAATGGTGCACTACAAAAAACTCACCGAAAAAAGTGACGGCAAATCCTTCCAAGACGCATGCCCATTTGCCCAAAAAGAAGTAGCCACGTGAGTTGGTTATAAAACTTATAGTACCTCCGATTAACGATACAAGAAAATCAGCCACAGATAAATTAACAATAATGTAATTTAGTGGCTGCCTTAACTGTTTAAATTTGTAAGTTACTAGCATGACGGTGAAGTTTTCTGCCAGTGACAAAGAAGTCACTACAAACATCAAACACGCAAGGAAAGTAAAGTTCCATGGCGCAATAGACTCTAGGGGACCGGAGAATGGGTCTCGAGGTGAGATCATCTCGGTCGCTTCGGCGTATAGCACTCCGTTAACTGCAGCTGTATACGGTTCCATGTCTGTAACATGTGACGAGGAAAGAATGCAAAAATCATAAAATCATTGCCAGCACAAAACGTCGACTGTTGCTAAGCCTAAATGACACAAACCAGTACGGGCATTCGCGTCTCAGCCACACTGCCTACAGATCCTCAAATTCTGCAGGAAATTCTAGTTCTAGTAACCGTTCACAAATCGTTAAATAGAAAAGAAAGTGTCAGGGGTCCGTCAAAAAGAAACACAAACGGTGTTGAAAAGCTTCTGAACACAGTTCATAACATCTCCTCTCACTCCGTCCAGTATTTATTACGGGCATATCAACAGCGTGGTCCTTTTTATATGCATGTCGAGCCCTCAGGTGTGTGATAAGGTCGTTTCTCCTTGGACAGCTGTTTTTTAAGAATATACAGAGCAGCATGGCGCAATGCTGTACGGATGCGTTAACGGGGAACCGCACCACAACTTATGCAGGGTATTCAAACAACCGGTTTTAGTTATGATCTATCTTCCATAATATCAGCAGATTATAATAACTGTTTGCCTGTGGCATGCTGTGGTAAAGATCCTCTGCCACATATAGTTGCTGTATTTTCATGTGCACGGTTCCCTTATATATCCTGTTGCTAATTTCTGAGGCCTGTATTGTATTGAACTACAAAAGAACACTGTTTTGTGAAGTAGCCTCCTTTTGGGGGGGGCAGCGCCTATACAGAGTGGAAGAAAGCTCCACTGCAGTTAAAGCGGATTCATTAAAACGTACAGATATGTATGACGAATGAGTTTTAAACGTTTTAAAATGGATAATTTTCAGTTCAAATTCATAATCTTAAGCAAATTTTAATTGGCTTCTATATTAAATTATTCATGTGTTTAAAGTGGAGGAAGTGAAGAGTTGGTGCCAATATACTACGTGAATTCTTAAATTAGATTTTTAAATTAGTATTTAATTAACTTGCAAAAAACCCAGGCCACCATTTGTGGGCTCCAGAAGGTCAGAGAGTAGAGTCTGCTCTTTAAATTCCTAACTGTTGTGAGACAGTCCACAGGATTACATGATTTTGGACATAATTTGGGTGTAAGGCTACATTTTCTAAGCATACAAAACACTTTGGTAAGTGACTGTGGACAAGAACATTTGCTTAAGGCTGTAAATTAATCAATCCAATAGAATGGTTAATCCCAGAGGGATTTTTTTTACTTTAAAATGAATAAAAATGTAATCTACTAACAATAAAGTAAGTTTATACGCATAGTTATATGGAATTAATAGGCCTGAAAGTTATTCAGTCTCAGTTGCTAATGCAGAATACTTATTTATCATGCGCATTCAATGCACAGTAGATGGTGATAGTAAATCATAACCGGAAGTGGTAATGTCATCTCATTGTGACACAGAATGATCCAGTTTATGTCATAAAAGCATGAACTTGCCTGTTTGTTTATTATGTGACTAATGATATTTTCCCTTAGAATTATTACTGTAATACCTGTTCTTACTGACCTGCTTATTATATTAATATATTATATATTAAACACTTTAATTATGTATTGATTGAATAAAAAAAATGTAAATAACTAAAGTGCACAAACCTTTTAAACCATTCAAATGAAACCAAAGCACCTTCAAAGATGTTTAATGAAAATGTCATGATTCAGTGATCAGGCAGAAAATAACATATAACATGACGAATACCTTCACCTTGAACCTCAAACATCTGATTAGTGTTGGACTATGTAAGGTTTGGTACCTTTTCAGCACCAATCAATCCCGACTATTATGAAAGATTAAAAACTGTGCTAACGTACCATGTCATGCCCTTTTTTTAAGGGCTAAATATAAATTTTTTTCTAAAACTGAAAGCACAAATACATTTATTTTTTATTATTTGATTATTTGGGTCAGGATTAGGGTTCGCTCAGAATGAGGCTTCAAAAGGAGCTGTGTACAAACGTGTGATCACCTGTCATGGCAACGCATGGGTGTGTGCACACATGTATGATGAGGTGTCTGAGTGATCGTTATTCCCATCCCTGCTTATTCTTTCATTGCAACTATGTATATTGGAGCTCATATTATAATAAAACATTTATGTGACGTATAATGATAAATAATGATAAATAATGTCTGTGACATTGTTTTCCACTTCATACTGGACTAACTGTTAAATTATGAGGATGAGTTCTGGTTTGTTTTAGTTGAGTATAACTTTCAGGGTGATGCAGAGAAGTGGATCTTTGAGTTTAAGGGCAGATTTGTCATCTTGTGTGTGTGCATATTTACTACACTTCACATTTGGGTCTTTTCTGCTTGTGTAAAAACCAATAATATTTATCCCAGTCTCCTCTGTATACGCCTCTGTGAGTGACGTGGCCAGATGACTCACAGTGTGTTTACTGGCACCTTCTAAAGCTTCACCGTGTATGTCAAAAAAGTAATCTGATTTCAGCAGTGTACTAGGCTCTTTCATATGCTCTGTGACTGTTGCATCAAAGTGACACTTGTCCTGCTGAGGAGACTCACAGGCCAGCTATGTGCCATCTAACTGGCCTGTGTTGCTGTACCAAGTCATTAATGTTCTCACTTGATCTGTTTTATCATGCTCACATATAACCAGGATCAATAGGGGGCAGTCATAATTATGACATGTGGAAAACATGTGAGACCTCAAAATATTAAATGCTAAGAAGTATCCTGAAATATTTTCTGTGCTGTATTTATTAGGTCATTAAATCTGCTAAGTTTGTTTTGATTGATGTAGTTTCGTTGTATGTGTATACTATTTGGTATATTGTAGACATTTGCAGTCATATCAATGTGCAGCTTCATGACACCATCAGTGTGCATATCTTTTGAATAGGACCAGAGAAGGCACATTAGCACAAAGTGTCTCAGTCTGCGTTTGTGAATATCAGACCAGCGTTTCCACTAAAGAACCTGAGCACACACAATCCAGCAACACTGATACCATGAAAGCTTCTTCCATGAAGGCAAAAAATGTCTCATGAAATTCTCTTGGTCAAAAATCTTGGACAAAAAGAATGTTTAAAGTAATGGTTCTGTGAAATGTCTAGCTTGCAGAACCAAAAATCACGAAAGCAGATGTTTTGGCCATATTGTTTGGAAAACTGTGTTGACCTCAGATGTTTTGCTGGAAGCTCAATCCTGATCACATGACAGAGGCAAAATTCATCACATATTGGGCAGCCATCCTCACGAGTCCCATCTGCCCTCTTCCACCCAAACGCCTCCTTCCCATTTGCCCCATTTGCCCCTAGTCTTTACTGTTTGCCTCAGTCTCTCATGAAATGGCCATAGCAGTGTTGTTAGTGTCAGACACACCCTTCCTGCTAATTGTAGGTAGTTATTTTCTATCGAATGGCCCATGAACCAGGAAACCAATGAGACTGAATTACCTTTCTGGAGACAGTGAGCTGAAGTGCAAAACGATGCAACGCAACAGAGTCACATGGTCAGGAAAAAGAATGACATTAAATGGGCATTTTAATTATTGCGATTGATTAAAAGCTTAAGCAAAAATGAATGTTCCAGGTTCCATCGACCTTAAAGCTATAATTGCACCTGTACAAATGAAGCACATTTTGAACTTTTTCAGAAAATTGTCTAATTTGCGGTACAGTGTCTCCACGTGACTAAGGTAAAATTAGTTATCACTATCTGCAGCAAAATCCATAAGCACTTAAATAAAGACTATTAAATCTACAGTATTAAACGCTGCTAAAAACAATATTTGGAAACTACTATTTCCAGGCATAAAATATTTTTGAGGCATTTGAAAAAATGTTTAGTTTTGCATTCCACAACGATCTACTTTTTTTCATTATATTTGTCGGTGTATAGAGGATGTAGAAATCTATGGACAGATTGATCCAGTCCCTTGCAGACACACATTATGTAAAAAAGCAAAGATTCTGGCCCTGCTCAGAAAACCAAAGGTTAGCTGCTCAACATTATTTGCAGTCTGTAATCTGCAGTCTGCTTTTTTGTTTTCTTCAAGTGAGTATAATATATATCCTTGATATATACAAAATTAAATATATGACATCCATCTTGCAGAAAATGCTCTGCAGGTCTTTGACAAGAGAGCAGACTCAATAAATAATACAAAAGTCTAACAGAGAGAGAGAAGACACAATAAATAATACAAAAGTCTGAGAGAACCTTGAAGTTATCTCTCTCGTGCTACTAGAGGGCAGCAGAGAACTTCTGCAGTGGATGCGAACTGCGTGACAGACCAAGACTTTCGCTTCTTATGGATATGGAATGTGTAAGAGAAAATACCAGCAGGGAATATGAATAGTGTCTAGCAGGATTCTTCTTGCTCCTATGATTACAAAAAAATAACAGACATGTTTGATGTTGAGCTAAAGAGTATGTGAAAAATAAGTGAATCTCCAAAGTATATCTTACAGACCTTTATACAAAAAGCTGTCAACGGTATTCCCCAAGGCCGACGAGGCCAAAACACAGGAAAAGCTTCATCGGGACACTTCGTTGTGTTTCATCTGGGAACATACTGCCACCAAGTGGCCAAAAGTGTCTGTGAGGTTCCTCACAAGTCACAGATCTGAAGCTGCATCTTGGGGTTTTACCTGATCCAGCATCTTTGTTTAAGCAAATATTTTTCTGATCATTTTTTTTGCTTAAGATTTTTAAGCAGTTGTAAACGTATATGTATATATATATATATATATATTAATCATATATATGGATCCTGGTTTATGGGTCAGTTAAATAAATATACTATCAGATTAATAAATGTTTCCAAGTAGCAACTGTTCACAGACTCAAGCCTTAGAGCCTGCCCACTTAGGGAACATGCAAAATGGAGGGTCCAGCTAATTTAGGCTTTATCTATATTTATAAATCATATTTATGTTTTGATATCTATTAAACTTAGATAACACCTACACTTGGCATGTTTGGCAATGCAACCATCATTCATAAATATGTTTAAATCCTTAAACATTTAAATATTTAAAGTTATGAAATGTCATGCTTGAACAGTGATGTGTGAAAACATTCTTCCTCTTTTTGGTGAGCAATAACGAATCCCACACTTCTTCTTTGAACAGCTAGAATATCAAACGAGGATTCACCTGTTGAGCCCCCAAACAGTGTGTGTTATTGACATGAAATGCTCAGCCAGCCATGAGGAGAAAATCAAACCACTTTTTGCATTTCCCTTTAAATTTGGTGTAAATGAGATCGATTTTGTGCTGCAAACAAACACCAGTGCTCATGTCCCCTGTTACGTAGGACTACAATAACCAGGTGGTGGGATGTAACTGTGTGTCATGGCTCATACCAATCACCGCAACGGAAATAGTAAGAGACTCTTTCTCTCTGGAGATTTATTTGTTCTCAGTGGTAAATCATTTAGCAGAAAACAAATGCTTCACATCTGCATACAGCTTGCTGGAAAAACATAACAGGCAAAAACATAATGTCCCAAACAATACGTCCCATCTGTACATTTCTATATAACAAACAGTATGAATTAAACTGAGTGATTCAGTGACAGAAGTGCTGGTTTGGAGCAAAAAAGTGAATTGTGGTCATTTACTGGCCTTTACTGTGTTATGTTATCATTAAATACAGAACTGTTAAAGTCTTCAGTCATTTTGTTCTCTGAAACAGAAAGACAAACAAAGACATTCATAAACAATACATGTGATGGAACAGCACTTTTAAGACATAAAGGTTCAGAACATGAAATGGGCTGTGCAGTTAACCTTTCATGCGGATGTACATGAGGAGTTCCAGCAATGAACGAAGATATGATTCATCTGTAAGAGAACACTGGTGTCAAAAAAACAAAAATAATTGCTCTGTCTATTAAGCAGTGCACACACACACACACACACACACACACACGAGTCTTTCTTTTAAACATGTCTATAACAATAAATAAACTTTAAGGGTGCCGGCACAGCTTGTATTAAGGGGTGAAGGGACAGTCACTCACTATATGAGCGCTGATGCGCAGGGAGGACGGAGGGCTCCTCCCACCTGCTCCGCTTCCCCACTGCAGACCCGTGTCGTACCATGAGAGTCCTGTGTGCATCTGCAAGTGTTGGTACACACATATGAGGCACTGCTCTCCAGATGCACTTTACAACACACTTGTTCCATCTGCCCTTGTGCCTTTCTGAGACTTACAAGGTCCCAGTAGGTATCCAGCACTGTTCAGCGTCCACCCTCTCTTCTCTACACCCTAAATATAAACACAGCGGCAGACGCAGCGCAGGGTCAGTATTCGGATGGTTCGTTTGTTCCATAGCGGTTCTTAAGAGAAGAGGGTGAAGGAGGTTAAGGTTTACCGTAAGGGCCATGCCTTGTGTCCTTAGCTGAGCGGACAGGACACACAGACAGACACAAAGGAGCAAACTGCTCATCTGCATCTGCCAAAGAGACATATAAGACTAAACACAGCAGAACTACACCATAAGATAAGGACTGAAATCTACTCATATTAATTATATGAAAATATTCATTATCAGTCATTTTGGAGTGGTCCAACTCCAAAATAATGAAAGTCAGGTCCATTCACCACGAATTACCAGAATGATGCCCAGTTCAAATAAGCTAGGATTAAGCTTTTAAACAATGAAATCATAACACAAGCGTCAATATACAGGACCGCGAGATAAGTAAGAAAATTCATTAGAATAACCATAATTCAAGTGAAAGGCATTTCAGAATTTCAGCTTTTCATACAGGAAAACTCAAAAGACATTAAGATCTTAACTACATGATTTACAACAGCTGCACTCCTGTTATAATTCAACAGGAATTTAATTACCCTGCACTGCCAACAATGACACCAACATATATATCATTCGTTTGTCCCTAAATCAAAATAAGTAATTGCAATACCTTTCAAAATAAGTCATTACAACACCTATCAAAATAAGTAATTACAATACCTATCAAAATAAGTAAGTCTATAAGCTTTAAAAAAAAGTTTGTACAGTGCCTACCGTACAAGAGAGGGCTCTATTTCCAGTCAGCAAAAATTTCACAATAAAAAAATCCGTAGGGCACGTTAGACTTAACCTATTCTTGGAACTGTATAATTTATTCCTCTTAATATACTCAGAATGAGGTAAACAGATCTTGGCTGTACATGTGATGTGTTTGTGCTTTTGCATGTATGAATGTGGGGGAGTGGATGACAGTCTTTTATATACCCACGGACATGCACTATATTAACATAATGAAACTCCATTAGTATGAATTTCGTTTATCATAATTGATGTTGTTATTACAGAGACTGGGGAGTGAGGGTGGAGGAGGAGTGATTAATCCCACACACACACACACACACACACACACGCACACACACACACATAACACAGAGGAACATAGAGAGAGAGCAAGATAAGGTAGACAGCAGAATACACAATGGGACAGTCTTATAGTTAATATGTAGCATAACTTTAGATTTGTGTATTATATGAAAAATCATTTAAAGAATTTATTAAAATACAAATCTCATGATATTTACAGTAAACTTAATTTCCTTCAAGAAACAGTGATGGATGGATGGATGGATGGATGGTTGGGTGGATGGTTGGGTGGATAGGTGGATTTAAAAACCATCTTGTTATACAGAGTAATTCCTATACATTTTATATATAAAATATTTCATAGAAGCAGGAATAATTTGACAACTTGTTCCCACCCACATTATCTTGTCAAATATCACAGCTCCTCTCTCTCTCTCTCTCTCTCTCTCTCGGTTTTCCCATGCAGCGTAACTGAGATCCATTTCATTCCATGATGCTTTCCTCCTCCTAATGGCTGCACCTTGCCCCAGGTATAATTAATGTGCCTACTACCTCCTACAGTCCATTATCAGAGAGGCCCTAAAACACTCCACCTAATTACTGACCAATAATTGCCCAGTACTGAGCTACAGCAGGACTAGACGTGAGCTACGGCAGGAAGCTTGTCGTGCCTTTTTCACTGCAGACAGTTGTAGTATCTTCAGTCTCCACAAAAAATCCCTGTGCTCATGACAACAGAGTAGTTTGTGCTCGTAGGAGTTTACGACTAGCTCGTATTACCTCATATCCCCCCTTTTTCTTTTTTTGTGTGTATTCATTTACTATTTTTACCCTTTTTGTGCTCATGTTTTTTTTCTGATCCTCCTCACTCCTGTCACTCCTATCACTCCTGTCACTCCTCACTCCTGTCACTCCTGTCACTCCTTACTCCTGTCACTCCTCACTCCTGTCACCCCTGTCACTCCTGTCACTCCTCACTCCTGTCACTCCTCGCCCCTGTCACTCCTGTCACTCCTCACTCCCATCACTCCTCACTCCTGTCACTCCCCACCCCTGTCACTCCTGTCACTCCTCACTCCTGTCACTCCCCACCCCTGTCACTCCTCACTCCTGTCACTCCTATCACTCCTGGCACTCCTCACTCCTGTCACTCCTGTCACTCCTCACTCCTGTCACCCCTGTCACTCCTCACCCCTGTCGCTCCTGTCACTCCTCACTCCTGTCACTCCTCACTCCCGTCACTCCTCACTCCTGTCACTCCCCACCCCTGTCACTCCTGTCACTCCTCACTCCTGTCACTCCTATCACTCCTTCACTCCGGTCACTCCTTCACTCATGTCACTCCTGTCACTCCTGTCACTCATGTCACTCCTGTCACTCCTTCACTCCTGTCACTCCTCACTCCTGTCACTCCTGTCACTGCTATGATTTAAAACACTGAACTGGAGATCAAGTGCCTGTGAGATGATCTAGTCTAGCAGGACACTCTTCATAAAAATCAGTGTTGTTTTAAAATAAGTAGAAACACCCAAATGTCAATGAATAAATAAATAATAAATGAGAGGGGCCATGTGTAACAAGTGTTACCTTCCCACGTTATCACAATACATTTTCCCACATGATCTGAGGACACAATATTGGTGACTGACGTCAAACGGTACTGTTTGATTACAAACAGTGTTTTATCCGTGTCATGACAAGCGGATGTTTGAAGAAGAATGATACTGATGTTTGATGAGCACAAATCAACTGGTGTTTTTCCACACCATATAACCTGATGTTTGAACTGGGCTACTTACAGCCACGTCTCTGTACACAGGTAAAGCTGAAGGATGTAAAGATCCGTTGCAGACTATGCAACATGTGTCATACCTGACAGAGCCCTTTAATCCCGGCCTAATCTTCTGCCCAAATTAATGCTTTAATAGATAATCTGGCTTGTTTGTTTGATGTAGTCTTTTTTCTTCATTTAACAACAATATGCTTGTATACGCTTGACTGTTGATTTCATTCTCCTCAGTCTTCGTAAATGGCAGCAGGTGATGTATTATTTATAGAAGGTGTTTAAACGAGGTGCTTCATGAGCCATGCAGCACTGCACTGGTGTTTTGCATGCAGCCTAGAACGGGGGAGGCAGCTCTAAGATGCTGAATCTTATGCAAAGGCTCTCAGGCAGGGTTGACATATTCCACACAGACGTTGTGTTATCCGCGTGACTCCGACATTTTATACATAAGGTAAGCGCTAGAAATGTATTTTATACTACAGAGATGTGGAGTCTGTGTGAGGCCATTGACTGCAATACACCTATAGAAAAGAAAGGAAAATTATATTTGTAACGATATGAACGTCAGATTAACATTAATGAGTACTGACAAACTATGTGAATGATCAACTGGATTGATTTGCCACAAAATGAGAGAGAAAGAAAGAGCGAAAGGGGGTGATCTGTGATCTTGCTAGCTAAACATGGCTGTACTGAGAATTCAATGTATATATACAAATATGAATAATTCTATATTATTATATATAATTTGTATAATTTGTGTGTGTTTGTATGTGTATTTGTGTGTGTGGGTACGTGTGTGTGTGTGTGTGTGTGTGTGTGTGTATGTAAAACATCACAAAAACTCACATGGTGTCATTAGTATTAATAGTTAATGGTATTACTGTGAAAGATAATAGTCTCCATGTCCTCAGCCAGCCAGTGTAATGTGAGATAGCTCCAGGTGAGGGACTAGATGGTCTTTGTTCTTTTCAGCCCAGAGATGGGTGTGGGCCATTCTGAAGATCTTCTAGCATACACCACAACAGCTACTCATAAGAATGCAAATGAATGAGGAACATTCTCGAAAAGCAGTGAACGTTATCATCATCTTGGCTATGAACCCAACTTCCTGTTATTTTAACACATTTTAAAAAAAGAAGTCTGCCACATGTTCAGAAATTACAAAATGATTTACATTTTGGAGTTAGCAGGTTATAATTGGAATGAACTTTCAGTGCATTGTTAATGACTAATAATGTTTTATTGCAGATATGGCAAATGAATGCTGCCTGAGCATCACCAAGTACTTCTTGTTTCTCTTCAATATAATCTTTCTTGTAAGTTGTCTAGGTTTATGGTTTTAGGTGAGATATAATATACTTTGCCACAGAATTTGGATTAAATGAGACAATAAACATAGTAAACATATTATACATCTTATCATAGTTTCTAGGATCGGCTTTGTTGTCGCTTGGATTATGGATAAAGTTTTCTGAGACAAATTTTCTGTGTAAGTATTAGAATTCTAACTGACAATTCTTTTAAAACTTGGACTAGGATTACTCTGTTTTATGTCATTTACTGTCAAGGTGACATGCAACCTCATGTACCCTTAGTGAAAGTTAACATAATTAACATAACCTAATCCAGAGGCTAAATGCAATACAATAATATGATGTCCATTTCCACAGTACCTGACCCACACTACATCTCCCTGCCTCTTTTTGCCAATATACTGATCATCGTCGGTTCTGTCACTGTGTTATTGGGCTTTCTTGGATGTCTGGGTGCTCTGAAGGGGGTCAAATGCATGCTGGGAATTGTGAGTTCTAAAAAAAAAACCTTTAACTTTTTACTTAAAACAAAATAATTTCATAAAAATGTTGATCTCAGTACTTTTTTTAACGTTAGTTATAAATGTAAGAGGCGTCTGTGCTAAACCAGCGCATGTTTATCTGCAGTACGTCTTCCTGCTTGTCCTGCTGCTCATTGCTCAGATAGTCGGTGTCGTTCTGCTCTTTACACAGTGGAGTGCAGTAAGTCAAGCATGACCAGAGGTTACACCCACACATGCTTCTCATTTCTTTCTGTCTGTGTGTGTATGGCGAGGGGGGGGGGGGGGTTACACTCAGTGTAATACTTCATCTTTTGTTAGCCTGTTATAATCTTTTACCTACTAAGAAGACTTAAAAAATGTCACCTCTGCTTTGGATGAAGGATTCATAAAGGCTTTTTCATTTTCTCTCACAAGTTTAAAGGTTCTCTAGACGGCCATGTTGTTAAACTTATTCAATCATTCGGAAAGAATGAATCATCTCTACAAGATTTTGAAAGGACCTTTCAGATTATTCAACATGAGGTGAGACCCAATCCAAATTTTAGAAACGTGCAGGCCCAAGCCATATTTTAGAAACGTATAACCCAATTTTTAGAAATTTACACAATGAGGCAACAAAAAACATCACTGGATATGCGGTTGTACATCGCTTGTGCCGTGCTGTTCTTAACTAAAGGACCTGAACCATTTGTATGTACATTAACTGCTTTGATGTGTGTTTAACAGCCACGTGTGCTGATGTCATATCCATTTAGGTGCAGTGCTGTGGCTGGCATGGATCACATGACTGGGTGGATGTTGGAGTCCACTGCTCCTGTTATTACCATGTCAATGCCACAACTAATGATACAGATCATACTGCTTCTCCATACTCATGTCCCTGTGGGCTGTATCCTCAGCAAAATCGTGCATGTGGTATTTATAATAAGGTACAGTATGACCACCTGCCTCTCTGAAGCCATTATAGTGGCCTACCCATGTCCTGCATTTTATACAAAATTGTATTACTTAGTTGCTTAATTTCAGTAGGGCTAAAAGACTTGTATTTTTTGCACTGATCAACGCACCACTGAAAGACAGATTAGCAGGCATATGGTGTGCAAACACAATGCAGTAAAATAATCACTATACCTTTAAAAAATGACCTCTTAATGACATGCCAATTGAGTCTCATTCACTTTTTAACCCTTTTCACTAGGGATGTGAAGGCATTATTACAGACTGGCTAGATGAGCACTTCCTGATTATTCTTGGTGTGGTTCTTGCCATAGCTGTCGTGGAGGTGAGATATTTTCTTCTTCTTGAATGATTAACTTATAGTTATATGCTGTGTAGCAACAGTAAATGTACTTCTGGTAATATGTGCAGCATTTCCATGTCTCGTGTGTTTTGTATGTGTCATAGTTTCTTCAGTGGGTGTGCCTTGTGACATTCTGTTGTCTTAATTACAACTGCCGATGTTGCCCCCTGAGAAAGTCACATGTCAGCCAAGTTCAGCTCTCCAGGTCCCTGTGTGCTTTTGGTGTTGTGTTGTGGTGTCATTCACACTAAAGCAAGAATATCATGGTGCATGGTAGTGTTACATGAAACTAAGGCAAACCTTTTTTTTAACTAAAATTAAACTAATTAAATAAACACACTGCTTTGACAATAAATATTCATTTGTAGGATTACAATCATTGTGTGATATTAATGATTATTTATAGTCATTTAGTTTGTGCATAATCATGGTTTGGGAAAAAACCAAAGCAAAAAAAAGTGTTTTGTTTACATTTGACAAGTTTGGAATGACAAAATTGTGTTTATACATTTGGATGCTTTTGCTAATTTATATTATTGTATCTCCCAAATCTCAACAGAGATTTCAGTGTGGAGTATTGGCAAGGTATACTGCACTCGCTGTTGGTGTGGGAGACACTGTGTGCTATACTCTGTGTTCATATTGCCTATGGATAGGAAACTGAGATGCTTGGTTAATATCACCTGAAATGAATACTGTCCCCTTTCTCAACAGATGTGTGGTATGATCCTTTCGATGTTTCTGTATAAACGGAGGTCCGTGGATTACATCATATCTCTCTACCACTAGCCTTCACCGGAGTGCAAAAGACTCGCTAAAAGACTGTAACCTACATGGCAGTTATTGTTTTATAAGTATTCTTTTTTGTCAGTCATAATTTTTCATTTCTGTTCATACGTGTACACACATTTTTACATAATGATATGGTGACATTCGTTTTGATGTAAATAAAAAACAACTATAAATGACATACAATAAAAAAATATTTGTTGTATTTTTATCATGTTTGAAATTATGAAAGTTTTTGGGCTGGATGCTTTAAGATGCCAGAGACACATCTTCATATCCTCTTCACGTCCTTTGGTGGGAAGAAGACAGCGTAGCCTGTATATTATATTTCACCAGAATAATGTTTCTTTGTTGTTACTTGAACACAAAGGGTGACCTCAATCCTGTAGTAACGTAGAATTTTTTCATGCTTGATTAAATGTCTTATAAATTTATTTTGTAATATATTTATTCATTTTATAGGAATTATATAACTTCATTCTTTAATTTATTTAATTAGATATGCTTATGTAAGTTTAAACATGTCAAAAACATATCAGAGATTCAATCGCAAGTGAATCTTCTCCATGGAACATATGAGCATACATGCACCCAAATGTAATGGTCAATAAGCAATAAGATAAGAACATGGATCTTTACATTTTGTTGTTTGAAGAAGAGTTTATATTATGAATCATATAATGCGTTATCTTATGCCAGCTATTTCCTGTAGAAACCAGGCCATAGAGGATATGTGATCCCTGTGAGGAGGCAGTGATCATTGAGAACATTTGCTGCACACCAGTTATCAGGTGTCTTGGGCTATTATATATACGCGTACAAAGACAGTTTTCAAACTGGGCTGAGGAGGTGAAGTGTTCTCATTACGTACTCACGGAGCAGCTGTTATATTACATTTAAGACTTTCTAAATAGGGTTTTCATTGCATATTCTACATTTGGTAGATGAAAATAAGTTAGATCTTTTTCCAGCGTTCAACGTTCAGTTACCACTGAAGGATGGGAGCCCGATTGGTACTACTTATCACGTTCGGAGCTGTGATTTTTGGTAAGTGCACCAGTGGTTTTAACTTTTTTCACATCAGATGTTCTAAAGTAACCTGCCACATTACTTACTAAATTACTTATTACTTATCTAAATTACAAAGAATTTTCTTCAAAATGTTAGTCGTGTCTTTTTGTAAAATCCTAAACCCATCCTTATCCAGTTGTCCAGAGCTTGGTTTGTAAGCACTGTGAGAGCATTCAGAAGCAGCCCAACTGTACTGTGATGGGTGACATAGAGTGTTCTCAAGGCTTCGCCAACTGCATCACCATCTTCTTGAGCGGATCAGCATGTACGTTGATCAAAAGGCATTAGTAACGTATTCCTTCCGTTGTATAAGTTAAATAATGCTAATGCTTCCAACGTGAGGTTTCCAATCTTGTCATTTGCATTTCAGACGGTGAGGTGCACAGATGTGCCTGCGACAGTGAATGTCAAACACCTGCACCTGCAGACGTGCAAATAACCTGCTGCAAAACTGACTACTGCAACAACAGCACTTCACAGAATAATTAAACGGCTTAATCAGCTATGAACTGGTTCAGCAGCCGAAGTTTGTCAGAAAGACAGCACAAGAGATTCTAGCTTCTTAACTAGCTAACTTCTTATATCCAAAACTCTCTTCTGTTCGCCAACAGTCATCTGCTTTGTCGAATATATATAATTATAATTTATCATTATAGTTAGAATTGTAGTATTAATGTGTGTGATCATAACAAATGACTGATGAAGAAATCATTTAGTGTATTTAACACTAATAAACATTAAAAAATCTGCATGTTAGGAAAAGAACAATGGCTTTGTATAGATTATGTTTATTTTACATGTGGATACACACACAAAGAGAGAGAGAGAGAGAGAGGGAGAGAGGGAGAGAGAGAGAGAACGCCCTTACACCTCAACCATAAAACACCAAAAGTGCTTGGGTCAGAAACACCACGATTAGGCAAAGCGGATTGTGACAGTCTTCACTGTTAGAAATATTCACAAATTTTACAGTGCATCACAATTACACAATTTGACAAGCGACATGTAATAAATTTGTTCAGTTACACTATTCATACAGAGGTAACACTGAACTGAATGTTAAAGATTATTGTAAAAAATTGTTTTTACAAGAGAACAGGCCATATTTGTTCATGTGTTCTAGAGGTCACTCTAGCTTTGGGTCCAGAAGTTACATAAGTAGTGGGCAATGACATAGAGACAGAACACAGAACTGATGAAGATGACCAGACTAGAGATGGACAGGAGAGCGTAGATAGACATACGCTTTTCTGCTGCCGCTCGCACCAGACAGTAGTGCTTCATGCACGACTCCACTTTACACTGGAAAATGGGTTTTTCCAGCTTAGGCAGGTTCCAATGAAGCAATACGTGCACAAACCAAACCTCTACAGTGATCCGGAGCACCACACTGAGGAGGTAAAACAGCACTGTTTTCCTGCTTCTGTGCATGTCGAGGGCCATCATACCTGCCGAGTCGGGAGCGGCCCCACTCGCACCCTTTTGATCTCCTTGGGCTTCCGCCTCCCCCCCACTCCTCTCCCTGGCGCTCCTCTTCAGAAACGCGGAGCGCATATGGGCGGTAAACAGCTCCATCAGGAGCACAGAGAGGAGGAGCAGGACGAAGAGGAAGTTCCAAGTCATTACCGAAGACTTGTCAAAGTGCGAGTTAAAGCAGGCCCTGGTGCACAAGCTGTCACTGGTGTCGTTGCAGCTGAAATCCGAATCGAGCTTGAACCAGGGCATTTCTGCCACGAAAAGGGTCACGAGGCGAATGCAGAGGAAGCCGAACCACACCATACGCCCTTTGTAGGTGGTGGTGGTGTCCACCGCAGTGCGGAGGATCGGGATAAGCCCAGTAACTATTGCTGCCATCCCTCTTAGCTGGACGCTCTCCTGTCATATAAATACAAAGCTGCATTTTATACCTTCATAAATACGGTTTCTTATTTAGTTGACCCATGTTCAACAATATAATACAAGTATGTTGCACTTTATGCATTTGCACTTTATGCATTTGTCAAAAACATACCAATTGAATATGTCTGGCAGGAAGAAGGTTGCAGTCTTCACTGTTGCAGCTTGTTGAAGTCTTACGATGCTGTTTTCAGCCTCTCGTTTATATGGTGTGCTAAACGCCTGCATCATCAAAATTTGTGTTACCCAAACTGTTGAGCACATTGTTATCACATTTTTTTTCAACAAGCTTAAGATAGGTTCATTTGTTGAAGGTCCTCTATGAAGCAAAGTAATGTAAAATTAGGTAAAATTAGGCTACACGTGAATACGTAAAAACCCTGGACAATCAGAACTGGGGGAAGGAAGTGAAGGTGACCTCATTCAGTGTAACTTTATTGATGACAGAATGGCCACAGCACATTGACATTTGACCAGGCAAGGGTGAACAGGCATGTGCAGGATGAGATACAACCCAGTATTAACTTAGCTAAATGATCACTGACTTCATGTGAAATACTGACTCGTAATAAGGCATATGGAATGAGCAAAGGGAAGAAAGGAGACATTTGCAGCAAACTCTAAAACAAAGTGATTTCAGATTAAAAACCTCTTTAAGAAATTTGGATTTCTTTTCCACCTTTGACGACCAAACATCCCTGGGCATTAAATCCAAAGGGGAAGCAACAATGAAACAAATATTCCATATTGTTTGTGTAATGAAATTAATTCATTTAAATAAGGAATATTTTCAACTAAGTTTAAATCACCAACATTACAACAGTTGTCAATGTATAAACATGGCCAGTTTAGATGTATAATTAAAACAAATGATTTGGATTTAATAAGTAGCGGCTTCAACACAAATGTTTGCATGCCTGCGTTTTGCATTTTTGGACAGGACTGCATTCTTATTAGCGAATCCTACGTGTAAACAGTGGTCAAAAAACAAATCAAGGCCAACGTGCAATAACGTCACAGCTCCTCTTCCTTGTCTATATACACGTGGGCTGACATGGTCTGGAAGGCAGACACTGGCACAGTGACGGGCACAGTCAGGGAAATAGTGGCAGGCTCAGGGTCTGCGGGCGAGGACGCGTCTGGCAGAGAGGGCAGGGGCTGCGTGTGCGCTATGTCCGTCTGCGGCAGGGAGGAGGTCTCGCCATCGCGGTGGGTGCGCGAGTGCTTCCGCAGGTACGCGGCGAACAGGAAGGCCTTGCCACAGACCGCGCAGCGGTGCGGCCGGCTGGCGGAGTGGATGCGCTGGTGCTTGCGCAGCCCGGCCTTGTTCAGGAAGCCTTTGCCGCAGCCGTCGCAGACATGCGGCCGCGGCTTGGGATGCATCTTCTCGTGCGCTTGCAGAGCCGACGGCTGGGCGAACTCGGCCTGGCACGTGGCGCACACGTACGGGCCGACGGGGAGGGGCGCGACGGTGGAGTCGGGCGGCGGGGAGATGCCGTGAAGGCCGGCGTGCGTCTGCATCTCCTCCCACGTGCCGAACAGCACGTCGCAGCGAATGCAGGGGAACTGCCGGCCGGTTTCGGAGGGGAAGACCAGCGTGGGCTCGGACGGCGGCTGCTGGTGAGGGGGCCTTTCCGCCAAGTGCGTCCTCTCGTGCTTGCGCAGGCTGGATGACACAACGAACGACTTGAAGCACATCTGGCACTTGAAGGGCCGCTCCCCAGAGTGCACCCTCCTGTGCTTGTTGAGGCTGGAGCGCTCGGCGAACGACTTGCCGCATTCGGTGCAAGAAAAGGGCCGCAGCCCCGTGTGCACCAGCATGTGGCGCCGCAGGTCCCACGAGGCCACGAAGGCTTTGTCGCAGTTCTGGCACTTGTACGGCCTCTGGCCCGAATGCACGCGCTGGTGCACGGCCAGGTCGGCCGGCTGGCGAAATCTCTTGGTGCACTTGTCACAGGGGTACGGCTTGAAGCCTTGATGCGCCCGTTGGTGCCGGCGGAAGCTGGAAGGGTCCGAGAACATTTTGCCGCACTGTGGACAGAGGAAGGGCTTCTCGCCGGAGTGTGTACGCAGGTGGGACTGGTAGGAGGAGAGCTGGGTGAAGCCTTTCCCGCACTGCTCACACTGGTAGGGCTTGCTCTGCGAGTGGATGCGCAAGTGGCACGCCAGGGACGATGAGCGCGAGAAGGCCTTGCCGCAGTCTGAGCAGAGGTATGGCTTCTCTCCCGTGTGCGAGCGCTCGTGGTTCTTCAAATCTTTCAGCTCCGTGTACGTCTTGCCGCACTGGCCACAAGAATAAGGCCGGTGACCCTGGTGATTCCGCCGATGCTTGCGGTACACGGAGGGGTCTGCAAAACTCTTCCCGCACTCGGTGCAGAAGTACGGCTTCTCCCCCGTGTGTGATCGCTGATGAACTTTCAGTTTCGACAGTGTAGGATAGCTCTTGGAACAGTGAGGGCAAGAGTGAGGCCTCTCGCCACTGTGCTGGGTCATGTGGATGCGTAGACAAATGGCTTGCATGAATGCCTTGCCACACTCAGTACACACGAAGGGTTTCTCCCCAGTGTGGGAACGGCTGTGGTTTCGTAGCTCTGTCTGTGTTTTGTATGCTTTATGACATTGTGAGCACTGATATGGACGTTGGCCAGAATGGGAGCGCTGATGCTTAGAGAGCTGGGCACGGCTGGAGAAAGCCTTACTGCACTGGCCACAGATGTGTGGCTGCTTCTCCTTACCATGAGCCAAGAGTTTGTGGCTCCGCAGACTCGTGGGGCTGAAAAAGGCTTCCTGACAAGCTGAGCATTTAAAAGTGTGCTGAGATTTCGCTGGTCTCCCTTTGCCTCTTCTCTTTGTTATTTGCTGAGTTGTGTCCTCCTTCTCTTCGTTGGGCTCAGTCTCAGGAGGTGGAGGGATATCCTGCTCTACTGTAGATGGGCTACCTGGCGCCGGAGAGGCCATTCTTATTCTGTAAATTAATAAGAGTGGGTTATAGGTCTCTGAATGTCATGTGGTTGATGAGTTTGCATCCTTTCTAATACTTTAGCAGAGATTTTTGTTTTAGACGAAAAACACATGTTATTTGCATTTAATCAAGTGACCAGAGAATGTAAAAAAGAATACGAGACGACACAAAATGGCCGGCATTAGGACCTCAGGGACAATTAGGCAAAGCACTCGTTAAAAAGGAAGTTAGCTAGCTAATATATACACTGAAACACTTAGTTGTGTTGCGATGAAACATCTTTTAAATTACTTGGTAGGTTAGTGTTAACAAGGTAATGCAACAGCTGTTAAACTGGTTAAATAAATGTGCATTTAAACATGGATCAACTGCAACATTATTAGCCAACAAAACACAAAATGGCTGGCTTTAGGACCGCTGAACAAGCGAGGACATTTAGCTAGTTGCACATAGCCTCCGTGTGTCAGTGTGCGCCGTGACTAAAGTTGTTGCAACTTTGTGTGATTGTTTCTTACCAGTAAATGGGATGTTAAGACCTTGAAGTTGTAATTCCTTCGTGACTCGAGAAATAGCTCTGAATTTGACATGAATTCGTGTCATCAACGCTTTAATGCGAGTTCGGCTTTAGGACGGAAGTGTTTTCTTCAGCTGAAGTGGACATGAAGCGCACTGTCTACACCACTCCCGCAGATCCACGGCACTGTGGTCGTTTAAGTGAGATACTGCTGTTTACTGCTTACAGACACTCGGCAGTTATGTCTTCATGGTAAGTGCACAGTAGACGGCTGCATGTAGCCTAGCCAGCTAGCTTGTTAGCTAGATTATGGAAATTGTGTTGTGGGAGGAGAAACGCAGCTAGCTGGGTTAGCTAGGCTATGTGCACAGTTGTGATGTGCAGGGTAAACAAAGCGTTGACCATCAAATTGTTATATTGCCAATAATATATTTGTATATAACTGTTCGCGATATTGAACTGCAAAGGAATGTTTTGTTGTGGTTTCAACAGCACGTCCAGTAAATAGAGCAACTGATGGATTAAATTCTTGTAGACATTAACCTGCCACTGCCGGAGCTTTTTCGCTGCTGCACACTTCCTGTTTCTAAGCAACAGCAGCCGGAAGTGTGTTGGTGCGAATGGAAAAAGACAATTGGCGAGAACGGGGACGCGTATACCCGCCCTGAATCAAACATCAATGAATATAACAACTCTGCTTAACTAAATATCCGAATGATTCTGCAACATCATAAGTATGTACTGTTGGTTACTGTTTATCAAATGGCTATAGACAGTATAATAGTGATTTTGCGGTCTTCCGTGCTGGGCTTGAAACGCGAGCTCGCGGGTTAGCCAGCAGGCTACGCGGAGAGCTCGCGGACTTCACCGCCTCAGCCGCGTATCTGTTTACGTTTACTTTCGCATTCAGGCTGGTTTCATCTTTGCGTATAGTTCATTCTTTTAGTTTATAATGTGATGCCGAGTAGTAGGTATAACACTGACAGTCTTGCTGACAAGGTTGTGTTTGCCTAGCTAGCTAGCATGCGAGGGGACTGTTTACTGTGTAAATAGACGTCCATTGTGTTAGCCAGGTAGCTAGCCATCTTGCTCTGATTTGCCTTCGACTCTTAAATCATAAATCTAGCGGTACAATATCAACATGTCTCTATCATATCAAAACGTTGCTGATGTACAAGAATGCCAGAATTTTAAATGGTATAAATAGTATATATAATAGTTGCTAGCTGACAAGCTGTGCTAAATCCTGGTTTAAAAAAACCTTTTTTCAGTCGCCCTAATAAGCTTGTATTTCTCGCTTTAAAATGTTAGCATTTGTTTTCATCAGAAATTATGTCTTCCCGTGATTCATTATCTGCGGTCTAGGACATAATTAAATTTTAAATCTTTAAACTATTTGTTAGATAAGTATTTACCTAATATCGAACGAGCACGCCCACAAGTGGAAACTCATTGTTAACCCATTAGTCAGCCTCTGAAACATTGTTTGCATACCCACACACCAAGTGGTACTGTACAAACTTTTAATCTTGATCTCTCTCTTTCTCTCCAACAGCGTCAAACCACTGCTTGTGCTCATATGAACGCATTTGTCGGATTTTCAATGGCATGGAAGAGAATTTCATTTCTTCTTTTGTAAATGCTGCCTTTGTATATGGACTTCACTTACAACACCTCTTTGATGAAAGTGAGGACAAGGACCTCACCTTTGAAAAAAGGTGCCCCATGTCCCAAGTTCAAACTGGCTCTTATTAATATTTTATATAATTATATAATACTGTTATGGCTATGCAGGAGCCAGGCAGGACCAAAGGCTTTTTATGCAAGCATTGTGGTATAGTATGTTCAAACATGCCCAGTCTGTTGGAGCATACAGAGACTTATCATCAGTCAGAGGATGATCGGAGGTTTAAATGTGACGAGTGTGGACGAGGATACAGACATGCTGGCAGTTTGGCTAATCACAAGAAGACGCATGAGGTCGGATCCTTTCAGTGTCATATATGTGCTCGTAAGCTGTCTAATGCACTGGCTCTCAAAAGTCATCTGCGCATTCATACATCACGCAAGAAATACTCTTGTACAGAGTGTGGCAAAGCATTTCGCCTGGGAACTCAGCTGGCCACTCACCAGAAGGTCCATCGAAACAGAGAGTTTCGTGCAAGGACCAGGAGTAGTGATTTCCCACAAAATCAGCCTGAAAGCAATTGTGAAGATGACCAAGTGCAGGAAGTAGGAGAACAGGATTTCGGTATGATGTCAGATCTACCTTCCAGCATGGATTTGGATGTTTCCCCTGAAAACAGCTTTAGCAATGGCTTGATGTCTGAGCTTATTCCAAGCTCCATCAATGAAAGTGACACCACAGCCAGTGATAATGGGGACCGGCCATTTAAATGTGACATGTGTGAGAAGACCTATAGACATCATGGAAGCCTGATAAATCACAAGAAAACTCATCAAATGGGAATATTTGAGTGTCCAGTCTGTTTCAAACAGTTTAACAATCTTGCTGCCCTGAACAGTCACCAACGAATCCACAGTAAAACTAGAGGTCGATCCAGCACAGTTACCACCGTGACCCCTGAGGCTTCCTACACAGACTCTAAACCAGAACAGGTGTCAAGTGTTTTGCAAAATGGGGCCACAAGTGTCTTTTTTTGTCACCTTTGTCAGGTAGTATTTCCTAATGATGATGATTTTCAGAATCATGTAATGTTGCATAACTCCTCTTCTGTGTCCTTTGAGCTCCCTGCTAGCATACCAGAGGACCACCATTTTTCATATAATCATGATATTACTCAGTCTCCTGAGTCTAATCCATATCCATCCTCCAGTGACACTCCACCGTTGCCTCCGTTACTCGATAAAGCTGTTTATGACCAAACCCAGGGGCCAATGGAAAATGGTCATATATATGTACCTCATCCCATAGGTGATGACCCACCTCTTTTAGATACTCAGGGAGAGCATCTAGCCCTGCCACCAGAAAACCTCAACCCTGAATCGTCAGAGCAAGCCACAGATGATGTTAAACAGGATGAATGTGGTAGCTCTGATCGGCGTTTTAAATGCCAGATTTGTGGTAAGAGCTACAGACATGCAGGTAGTCTGATTAACCACAAGCGTTCCCACCAGACAGGAATTTTCCAGTGTTCTATTTGTCGCAAGAGCTACCCGCACCTGGCTGCCTTGCGCAGCCATCTTCGCATCCACAAGGGCAGGCCTTCCCTGATCTTACCCAGTTCTGAAGGGGACTGGCTTTCCTCAGAGCCGCGAACGCACGAAAATCTGCACGGAGGTTTTCCTTCTCATGATGATGATGTGAGTGATATTCTAGATCTCCCTCAGGAACTTGGAGATTCTGCATGCATGAATTCCGACGAGGAAAATATTAATGAGCTGGAGGACACAGGTTTCCACGAGCAGTTTCACAGTTCCTTCTCTGAGGACAGACACGTGCACTTACCTCAGGGTGAAGCCCTCATGGAGAGGCACATGTGTGCAGACTGTGGAAAGACATTTACTGATATTGCAGGGA
This sequence comes from Brachyhypopomus occidentalis, assembly GCA_020368025.1. NCBI lineage: Eukaryota > Metazoa > Chordata > Actinopteri > Gymnotiformes > Hypopomidae > Brachyhypopomus > Brachyhypopomus occidentalis. The sequence continues at coordinate 2,525,316 of JAGXOD010001377.1, forward strand.
TCAAGTCTCATGTGTGTCCTCTCTTGAATCAGCAGTATCAGTCGATGACCAATGAGTCAGATGATCACGTGGACTTCAAGGCCTCAAATCACGAACACCCTTTGGGGGATTCAAGGGAGTGCATCAGTTTTGAGGGACACAATGGTGGTACAACTGAGACTTATTTTACAGAGCGGAACTTTCATGACACTATGCACAGTGAGATGAGCGATAATGAAGACAAGGGGCACTGCGAGGATGTTGGTGATGAGGAAGACGACGGGGAGATGTATCAGTGCTCTGTATGTGGGAACCACTACACAAGTATGCGCGCCCTGAGGAGCCACCTCCGTGGACACACTCAAGCCCATGGCACGCCATCAACATCTGGGCCCTCGTCTATGTCCTCCCTTGAGGCAGAGAAAGATGACGAACCAGGTGAGATCCAGCAAGGTGACTGTAGTCTGATCATTTGTAGCACTTGTGGAGAGAGTTTCACAAAGAAACAGGACCTACTCGCCCATCAGCTTCTGCATGGCAATACAGTGGGCGAGCAAGCACAGCAATACGTCGCCCCGAACAAGAACGGACTCCAACCAAAAGAAGAAGCCGAGAGCGTTATCTGTGGGAAATGTGGTGTGGCCTGTATGAGCGTCCATCACCTTGAGAGCCACAACTGCACTGGAAAAAGAGCTGAAAAGATTGAACCGTATGATGAAAAGCCAGATCTTGTCAATGCTCTTGGGCAAGAACCTGCGTATTTGAGGGACCGTCCAGACACTGAAGGGAGACAGTACAGATGCGACCAGTGTGGACGCTCGTACAGACATGCCGGCTCGCTGCTAAATCACAAGAAGTCACACAAAACGGGGGTGTTCCGCTGCTTTGTTTGCCAGAAGCGCTTTTACAACTTGCTGGCCCTTAAGAACCACCAGAGAACACACTTTGATGTTAAAAAGTAAGTGATATATATATATATATATACAAGGCTTCAAATCGGTGTTATTTCAATAGTTTCTCTTACAGTTGTATCATGTCCACCGTTTACCTATCGTTTATAATTCATTTTCTGCATAAATTTAGTAACTCAATTCTCCTGTCTCCTCTAGGCACAGTTGTACAGAATGTGGGAAAGCTTTCAAAATCCACAAACAACTGTTGAACCATCAGAGAGTTCACCAGGAAAACAAAGCCAAGATCGAGGAGCTCAACAAACAGATTCAGACCCTCATGCAGATGAGCGGCAGCGTCTCGGTGAGCGGGACGCAGCCGAGCAACGGCAGTCGGAAACGAAGCAGCCGACGCCGCAAGCAAAAAGACGCTGCCAGTGGTGACCGGTGCAGCCCCAAACAGGATGGCCATCCAGGGGACCCCAACGACCCCCGACCTTTTGTCTGTGACCAGTGTGGGCGAAGTTATCGGCACGCTGGAAGCCTGGTCAACCACAAAAACTCTCACAAGATGGGTGAATATTACTGCGCCGTGTGTAACAATACCTACTCCAACCAGCTGGCCATGAAGAATCATCTGCGCATTCACTTCTCTGTGAAGAAGCACTGCTGCCAGGACTGTGGGAAAGCATTCCGGGGGAAGAAGCAGTTACTGAACCACACTTGTTCTCACAACCGCAAGAGCGCGGCGGCGGCAGCGAGAGGAAAGGGTCGGGGTCGCCGACGTGCAAAGGATTTAACATGCAAGGGCTGCTGCTTGGTATTTCCCACGGCTGACCAACTTGCAGACCACCCTTGTAGCAAAGGGCCTGGTCCTCACTCTGCCCTAGCGGCAGCTGAGCATAATGGCAGCGGTAACGCACGTGTGGTGAAAGAGGAGCGACCGTTCAAGTGTAACATCTGTGGCCGGAGCTACCGGCACGCTGGCAGTCTGCTCAATCACAAGAACACGCACAAAACTGGCCATTTCACCTGTTCGTTCTGTGCCAAGCCTTTTTCTAATCCCATGGCGCTGCGTAATCATACTCGCATTCACACGCAAAAGAAGAAATATGTTTGTCCAACGTGTGGCAAGGCTTTCCGGCTCTCTAGTATCCTTTACAACCACCAAAAGATCCATGCCAGGGGAGTCACCCATTATAGCTGTCAAACGTGTGGTAAAAGCTTCCAGGGAAAATCTGGACTCAAGAGACATCGCTGTTACAGAAATGGCACGTCGACCTCTGCAATCAGTCAGGATGGTGGAGACAAGTGTTATACGTGAGTTAATTATCACTTCATGCTATAGTGAATGTTTTTGCTTTTGTCCATGTTTTTTTTTTTAAAGTCAATTCATATTTTGCTAATTTGTCAACCTAGCTAACATTGCATGGCTGTGGTCAGTCTTCCATTTGAATGTGAATTACTCCATTACCTTATTTCATTTGCTTATTTCATTGTCCTTGTTGTTTGTTTTACACAAAGTTCTCTGTCCTCTTTCTTTCCCAGGTGTGATCAGTGCGGACGCTCCTACAGACATGCTGGATCTCTTCTCAACCATAAGAAGACTCATTCTGCTGACCTCCTCCATTGTACACTCTGCCTCAAAACCTTCACTGACCCTCTTGAACTCCAGAGCCATTCCCAGATGGCTCGTCACTGCTGCCCTGATTGTGGAAAGACCTTTTGTGAGTTTGCACATTTGCAGAGCCACATGGAGGTGCACAGCAAGGGACTCCCTTATTACTGCGGCCTGTGCCAGCAGAACTTCCCAAACCAGGCCAGCTTTCAGCAGCACCAGGAGGTCCACCGTAACCTGCAGGTACAGCCGGGTAGGCAGATGCAGCAGGACTTGGATTGGGATTCTGGACTTGACCAACAGATGGGGCTCCAGGATCTTCCCAAAATGGACCCAGCTTTTAGCCAAATGCCCGGTGGCTTCGCTGAACCGCGTGAACGTGGTGAAGCGTTGGGAAAAGAGGAAAAGAGCCACGTGTGTGAGCACTGTGGACGTACCTACCGACACGCTGGATCTCTCCTCAACCACAAGAACAGCCACAAGACGGGCTCCTTCTTCTGCTCCGTGTGCCAGAAAGAGTTCACCAACCTGATGGCACTCAAGAACCACCGGCGCATTCACACAGAACCCAAGCGCTACCAGTGCTTAGAATGTGGTAAGGCCTTCCGGGTGTCCACCCAGCTCATCTGCCACAGGCGCATCCACACCAAGGAGAAGCCCTTCTCCTGCCTTCTCTGTGACAAGCGCTTCTCCAGCAAATCCAACCTGCGGCACCACCAGAAGATGCACCAGAACACCCAGCAGTCCTTTGAGTCCTTCAACATGGACCCAAATGCCTTCATGGGACTAGATGTGGACCCTTTCCTCTGAGGCCAGGTCCAGAAGACCCATGTTCCAATCTTGGTTTTCCAAGGGAAGATATCAAATAATACTCCTGTTATGAAACTCTTCCCCCGCCCAAGGCCCAATGCCAATAATCATAAAACATCAGGTTCTTCTGCTGTATTTGTCAAGATGGTGTCGAATCCAGATGCTGATCTTGGCAAGAGTTGCCTCCTGTACTGTTGTATTTTCAGATATTTTTCTTTAAAGGACACTTAAGACTGGCATTGACGCGATACTACCTCTGGTAGGGACAGTGATACTGTAGAAACTTTAGAATAAGTGATGGTGCCTGTCAGAGACCATTTTAGATTTGAATGTTTCCTTTTTTTTAATTTAGTCTTCTCACAGAGTGCACAAAACTAAAGACTTGTATGGTACCATGTTAGGTCTCAAATTGAAGACTGGGGTGAGAATATATTTACGTAGATATTTTACTCCAGCGCTGCCTCTTAACCGTAGAGTCCGACCGATTATTTGGTTGAAACCAAACGAAAGTGGATGAGAAGGACATCATGTGTCCTTCCATGAATTGTGCTTCCGTGTTTTAAGGTCATAGTACTCTTCATAAATGTTTGCTCTATCTTCATGTCATCACTGTCTCATTGAGTACATTTTTCATGGTCTAAAAGTCCTTCACTTTCATCATGGATGACACTGTTAATGCTGTTAAACAGCAAATATGAAATTAATAGCAGTTCCGAGGCCTAACAATAGAAAAGATATTTATTTATTTAAATGCCTATTTATACCCTACCTTACTGTTTGAAAAACTATCATTATCACCCTTCTGATGTGGTAAAACTTATGCATGGTATTAGATGTTCTTTACCAGTAAATTACCTAGGTATTGTAGATAAGTTACAATACATTTAAAGATACCTCCTCCTAATGCATTTCAAAGTAATGTATTTGAAGTAGCCAAGTAATAAGGTTGACGTTTATTTTCTCACTGTGTAAATTAATGTATTCTCTTGTATATTACTTTTTATTTAATCTTGTGTTGTATGTTCTTCCCAAAATGACTGCTGAGCAAAAGACAATGGTTGGTTAATGAACAGGAATGCGTAACCTTGGAGACTGTGTTGGTACTGGACCCAGAAATCCCTGATCGGTCGGGCTCTATCATTGGCAGTAACACCTGGAATACTTTTCAGTAGTTTTAAACTTGCTCAGGTTTCACACCTCAATCAGTAGAAATAATGACACCATATGGTTTTGACTGATGCGCACACACTGCATCATGGGAGGCATCAGTGTTTAAGGACTTGATGCCAGGTTGGATTTACGTGCCATTTCATATCATTGCCCTACTTAGATTAAACTTAGTAGTAGTTTCCATTTATGCCTATATTTCAGTGCTTACTGATTATTTAAGGAGTTGCAGACCTTCATGGCTTAAGTGCATTTCACATGAAACTCCACTGACTTCTGAATCTTTGCGATTCTCTGTAATCAGTTGCATATATCTTAAATACAGAATATTTATTTTTGTTCTTATAATCGATGTTTCTCTTTCTCAAGTAGGGGACTAAGCAGATACTGTTTATTTGTAGATGTTCATGCCCACACGTCCTGGAGCTGAATAAACACGGTGTAAATGTTCTCGACTGCTAGGTTTGTCTTCTCTCCGTACCAGTGAACAGCAGCTGGATTTGCTTACTAATCACAGTGGTACAGGTGGCCATTTTTAAGACATGTAAATTAAGAATTAGTCAACTGTTTTTCTTCTTTTGATCAGATTGTATTTTTATCATTTGGGCGTTGTGCTCCAGATAATTTATTTATATTGCATGATAATTTGAAACACATGCATGAATCCTACAACATGCCAAGTCACTTTTCAGTGATTCCGCAACAGTTGTTTCAGTTTATTGCTTACAAATGCGTAGGCTGACGTACAGTCCAACACCAAAACAAACAAACAAAAAAACAGTTATGGGACAAAGATGGGACGTTATTAGCTTGGCCTCACCCGTTACTCTTAACAGTGACCACTGAATACAAGTTCATGCATATGTATTGCACATTTGTTAAGTTTGTTTTTAAACTTTGCTAAACGTCAGGACGATGAGTAGGTCTAGTTTTCTCTAACACTAAACACCTGGACACGATGGATGTGATTTAACTGAATTAGCCTACATTTTGTAGCTGTGTAAGATTTACATTTTACACAATTTAGAGGCAACATTAAAGAAATGGAGAATAGCTGAGACGTCAGGGAATTCGCGGTGATTTGCTGGCTACATAATACTTTTTTCACAGGCTGTTGGCAGCGTATGAGGGCCAAATGGTCCCACTTCTGTCCCCATAGGTGCCATCCTGCAGCTAATGCCACAGACGTGCTACTGAGCCTGTCCGTCTCAAAACATTCAGTTACATAACAGTGACTACATCTCATACAGAACAGATCACTGACCTATAAAAACATTGATTATACAATACATTCAGTAGGCCATACGTCAGAATAAATCTAATGCGGAGGTAAATAGGTATTGTACAAATACATTGCTGGGTGATGTACAGCCCTTACTCCTACACTACAGTCCTGGCAAGTTATGTTTTTATTGAAAATCTACATTATTAAAAAAACAGGTTGAGAATAATAAAAACTGACATTCATGGGCATTTTAAGTGCGCAGGTGTCACAAATATTTTTAAAAAAGGGAGTTTAAAAACTCAAGCAAGGACCTTATCACTGTAAAAGGTAATGCCTATCAAAACCGGTGACCATATAAAGTTAACAGAGGTCAGAACAATGACGACTCCATTGTAAGGCATCGAACTGCTGTGTAGAGGATCACACCCCTCCAGTTTCCTCATACCTTTTGCACAGTGAATGACAATGTCTCAGGGCGGCTTCTGAGATCAGTGCATCTGCATATTCTGAGTGTATTAAACACCTCTATGTTTAATCTACCAATATGATAAATTAGGAGCGTCACATACTACTCAAAGAACACTGTAGCCAGTACATCACTGGTTCACTGGGCTGAACAGCTCACTTTTTCTGCTGCATTCCTTAAGCCTTTCCTGAAAAGAGGCAAAAGACAAAGTTTTAGGACTGTTAACAGATCAACAAAAACAAATGTGGTGGTTATAAATACCGCTGATAAAAATGACAATATTTTGCTGCCATAGTGAATAGTAAAATTATTATTAGGAGTATGTTGAGATTGGATACCTACTTAATGATGTGCTTATACTGGATAAAGAGGCCCTGTGGTTTCCTCAATTGGCTCTAGATTATGGGCATCAGAGTTAGTTGATTAGGTCTATGATCTTCACAAAGGTCAGCATAAAGTCAACAAGTGTAATTCAACAGGTTGTGTGTGCGTGTATATTTTCAAACAATAAAAATATGCGTGATACAGTTTTGTTTCTCACCACGCAAAGTTCTTCTGGATCGCCACTGGTGCACTAACACGCCTATAAGCAAAGCCCCGAAAACAACCACAGCTGCCAGCACTGAAAAACTTGTAATGGCTGCCACCCTCCAGGAATCCTGGTGCTCAATGGGTGGACCTGTGGAACACAGCACAGTGTTACTGGAGGAACTCCAAGGGCTTCGTATTGTTGTTCAAAAACTTGCAGCGAGTGTCAGTGCGCCACTGGTGTTGGCCTGTGCTCTAAGCCGTCTCAATACTATCCGCTCAGAACACATTCCTCTGAAGAGACAGCCTACTCGGGCAATAAGTGTGCGATGCATCCATCAAAGTGTTCTGTGCTCGGTGCAGTTCAATTTTAAAAGCAAGCTCTCGTGTGAGTTTATGTGAACGTGATGCAGTCTTTGTTAATCTGTGAATTTGCCTATTAATTACATAAATATCTGTAACTCACATGTTTCACATGATGGAGTTTTGGGATACTGTAGGCATGTAGAGCAAGGTACACATTCACCAAGATCGCCGTTCAAAAATTCAGAGTTTTTACAGGAGGGGTCTGTGGTGAGAAAAATAAACAAGGGATTAATGTGGACACGTTTGTCAAAACTTCGGTGCACAAAATCAACCTGATAGGAATATGTGGTGTTTCCTGACAATCAAACTATAGTTGAAAAACAAGGAAAGCCAGGGAACTTCTTTTGTCTCGAATTCATATGAAATGAGTTGGGAAATTCCGTTCAAGTGAAGTGGCGCGCTTGTGGGGAAACGCTATTACTCATGCTGAGTGCGTAAGCAGCGCTTCGACTGAACGAGCGTCTGAGCGTAACCAGACTGTGATGTAGCCACTGAGGACTTACAGAGAACTATCATGGGCAATGAGAACTGGGAGAAGTGACTTCATGTGAATCCAATGGTTATGAGAAACAGCAATCAAAACTGCAGTCGATTTTTTCCTCTCTCACACACATCTGACGCAGAAATTTGAAAGTCTGTGGTCAGACACATACCACAAAATTGACTGCTATCTCTCTGAAACAAAGGCTATGGGTCACGACTCTGCAGAACAATATTGTACAATATGAAGTATAGTTTGTGATTATTGTAATTTGACAGATTGGCCCTACACTTTTTTGTCCTTGCAAAGATTCTGTTTACGTAGGAAATCAGCTGTGCTAGGAATGAGTTAAATGAATACCTCAAAGTCATATCCTGTGAACATTACCTGTAACTCATCAGTTTTGAGACAAGAATGAAAGTGGTATTTTCCTAGCCTACATTATTGCGCTGACAGTCCTCCTAGAGACATATACAGTCCTACACAAATGTGCAATTGGTACAATTTTAGATAGTTCTAAACTCTTTATTTACATACTGCATTTAGATTCTGTACTATACTTTGTGTACTGTGCAGATACACTCTATGTTTATTATTTGTGTATATCTTTCTCAGTTATTAGTATAAAACTGTAATATGTACTAGGCCTATTTTGAGTTGTGCCTCTCAAACAACGCCATGCAATATTAACATGTAACCAAATGTAAACAAGCCTATAAACTTTTCCCAAATCATAATTTACTGCCTGACATAATGTCTGAAGCAATTGTCCTATATCTTTTCCATATACAAACGAAAGCGTTGCCTAAAATACACGGCACATGCATCAAATATCTTCCAGCATAAGATCCAATCGAATAACCTTTCTTCCCTTTTTTTTCACCCAACGTACACTCTTCCAGAGCTGCAGAACAACATACCCTCTCCACGGAGAAAGCTCCGAGGCTCTGGGGATTGCAATTCAACTCATGCTGTGCGAGGGAGTGAAATAAGGACATCGGAATGCGGAACCGGTGGGAACTCAAACTAGTAAAGGAAGCGATTCCGTACGAAGTTACCGTTCATTCCCATTACGTTTTTAACCCGTGGTCATCAATTACGAACATAAATCACTTATGTGCGGTGTATATTAAGTGTAGACTTAAGAAATACTAAGATTATTTTGTATTTACATCATGTAAGTACTACTAATCGTAAACTACATTCTGGACCACCTTGGTCACGTTTACAAATTGCTGAATAAATCGAAATAATATTCTTACTTCTTTCCGCGTTTATTCCACGTAAATGCGTCCCAGCCACAAGGACCAAACAAATGGCTCGAAAAATAGTGGCTACGTCCATTTAACCAAGTATACCAAAATTCCAGTTTCGTAAAATAAAGTAACAACTGGCTTCTACCATGGCAAAGTGAGCATGTGAATGAGTCACCCCAACTCGCAGCCCTGTTTTAACTGCGTCCACACCCACGCGCTGGTTCAGCTCCTATGAGTCATTTCCTATGCACTGTACTGAGATTGTCTTTATGCGGCGAACACTGTTCTGTAGAGGAAACCTTCCCTCACACTGAAGGGCAGCCCATACGAATTTGCTCTCACTTATGCAGTAGCTGTGGACTGCTACGTATTTTACGTGAAAATCTAAACATCTACTGCTAATGGGATGTAGGATTATATTAGGTTTATATTATATTCTGTTTGTTGTAAAGAAAAGTAAACCAGTCCTTATTTAAAAGAAAGAAATTCAGCTTTTAGTCACTTTTAGGGAAGTTTGTAGGACTCTTTTTAAGAGAGCAAACTGAAAGAGCCCAGTCTCCCATGAAACGACTTTGAGGAAAGAGCGCTCATATAAGTCACCACACCCAGCGACGTAATCCGCTGTACCTTGTCCAAGAGCGCAAACAAAAGTCCAGTGTTTGGCTAACACTGCCTCTCTGAGGAGTGTGGCACAATTATTCACTCGGATGGCGCGACAACGGGACGAGCAAAGCTTATATACACAGTAACCACATGAAAAACACTTTCTCTTGAAAGTTTGATCTCCGGTGAGCTAAAATGCATAACATGTTGACGTTGGCAATTAGAGCAAATCGTTCATATTCAGCTCTAAGGTTATTTGTAAATGGCAAACGGTTACAAACGGAGGTTTCTTGAAATGATTCACAGCACAATGCCGCGATAAACTGTACTGAAACAACGATTGGTGATCGTTTGTCAAGCCGGACACATTTACCAGACACGTTACTAGACACACCTCCATTTTACGTGCTGTGAGGTTTTGCTTTCGTCCTCTAAACTTTCAACACTCTGACAACACAGCCGCCGTGGGACTAGATGTTTTGCGACTGTGGACCCCTTCTTAATCCAGCAGGAATACAGCCACATGTGGAAATCCACTCATGTGCCAAAATATTCAATACAACGCCCATAATCATTTCTATTAACCTATAAAACACATGTAGCTAATAACATGGGCAATGAGTGTCAGTGCATGTATTATGCATTATTTGCATGTATTACGTCAATTCAACAGGATTCTGATATGCAACGACCTACAGTACAAGCGGTGACATTGCAGATGTGTCTGAATGAAGAGGTTCTGATAAAAGCATCAAAATCGTCTATGAAAAATATTTTAAGATTTACTTCAACTCCAGCCTCAAGTTAACAAAGAGTGAAAAAAACACGTTGCCTTATAATCAGCTCGCATAAAAGAAATGTTACATGCAAGTCCTTAGGCTATAAACATCGACATACGTTTTTCAGTATCTGTGGGTTTATGATTCAGTGCAAGTACCAGCTTAACTGGACCCAGAGCTCCTCACGCGACCCACGTTCTGACGTCATCCAAGCACTGCTCGTCAGATTTGTTGCGTTGGCACGCGCAAACTTGGAAACTTTTTTTTTTTACACGGGATAAATAAGAACAGAAAGCATTTATCTCTGTTGTAAGCTCTGAGCAGATTTATCTCAGTTGTAAGCTCTGAAGGGCTGATCATTTCTGAGACTCATTTCGAAGGCATACTATTAAGAGCTAGTGTCTTTTTTCCAAATCCATTTAGATCAGTAATTTACATAGCTGCATTTACTGATGATCACCGATTCCCTTTTGTAAAGAACCCAAACACAAAATAAAGAATACCCCTTTATGTCATTTAAGTGAGGCAGAATTTAAATGCAGAATCTCTGTGATGATGCTTTAGACATCACTGAACAGACAACTCCATACCCTCGGGCACTCAAACCCCCATTATCGTGAACATTCATTTCGGAACTCAGGCTGTACAGCTGTTTAAACTGTTATTCTGGTTCAATTTAGCCATCAAGGTTTGAGGAGCTCCAGCAGGAGCAAATGACACCAGAATCCAGCTGCATCCAACTACTTCACCACTCACCTGAATACGCACCACCACTGCACCACCACTGCACCACCACTACAACACTGCAAGGTTGTGCACGTTCACATATTCAGTCAACTCGTTGGAACGTCTGCAACACATCTCTGCTGGATTCACACATGGTACTGAAGGTTCTCTTTAAGGGGGCTGTGGTGAAGCGCTGTACGTCTCGATACATTTTGTAAAGCAAATACAAGGTAAAAAACATCACATTATTAAATTACAGAACACGGAAAACACTAGAAAACAAAGTGGAAAACAACCCATAGGCTTGCAAACCTCGGCTCTAAACATGCACAGGTAGTGTCCTACTGGCTGCAATCACCACTCGACCTTCACATGTCCATTTGGTCACTAGCACCAACCGATTACAGATGTACAAGATTCCTGTTTGAGCAGAGTAACATGCCACTCTTTGCTCTTAAATCCACTTCCCCATTCCTTCTCTATCTTTTTTTCTGCTCATTATGTTAATAATCCCATCCTGTGCTTAAGTGATATAGATGCGGTGGAAGTCGTTCGCTCCGAAAGCAGCATTGCACTTTGGACACTTCCTCTGGCGAGTGTCATAACGGGTCTTCAAGCACTCGTAGCAGAAGACATGGAAACACTTAGTGAGCACAGTCTCCTTGTCCCGGGTATTACAGCAAGGGCAGCGCAGTTTTGCCTGCAGATGAAAATACAGGAACAAAGCAAAGCGAATACTTACTAAAGTATACATAATTAGCAGAAAAGGGACTATTTTAGGAAACAATAGTCAGCCCAGCATCTGCAGATCCCATATTTCCTGTACCTTATACTGATTGATTTCTTCTTGCAAGATCTCGTCAGCATCACTATACACTTCCACCTTCTTCTGTTTCTCCAGCTTTCGGCGGAGCCTAGACAAGTCCTCCTACAAGGTGTGCAGCACACAGGCAATAAAGGCTTTCTCAAACACCAGCTCTCTTTTTAATTTTTCATAATACTCATCAGCTGTACGCACGCTCTGTAGTACCTGGGCGCGTTTGAGGTTGCCGCTCTCCCTCTCGCGTGCCGTGCGGTTCTCCAGCACGGACGCCTGGATCTCTCTCAGTTTGGTCTGCGTGTGTTCCAGCTGCACCTTCAGGTCTTCGGCCAGCTGAGCCGCCTCGACCGCCTGCACCCGAGAGACGGGGAGAGCAAAGCCGCTGCGTCTTACACTGGTTTGGTCTTCCACACCAAACCTTGGGGGAGGAGATGTGTGAGCCAGCCCTTACTTTGCGCTTGTTGAGTTCAAGAGCTTGCGTGCGTAGCGCCAACTCCTTCTCCAAGGTGGCCAGCGAGCTCTGAAGTACGCCCTCCTTCTCCTCCAGCTTCTGAACCACCAGCAGCTGAGCGTCAACCTGGAAGAGGAAGAATACGGTCGGCGAAGAAAGCTAGCGTGCCTCCGCTAAAGCTAAAGCTAAAGTATCTCCGCTGCACACGCCCCAGGCGCGTCGCTACAACAACGATCTCTGCACTGGACTTGACGTAGAAGATCCTCTATGCTGGCGGACCTGTGTTTTGAAGGTGAGGACCTGGTCGGCCAGCTCCTCTTTCTCCTCCCTCAGCAGCTTGTAGATCTGGTTGGATTTGATCCTCTCACTCATCAACTTGAAGTTGGCGTCGTCCTTCTCCCTCAGCTGCTGCATCAGTCGGCTGTTCTGCTCCTGCATGTCCTCGAAGGCCTGGCCCGTCACATCCATCTCGCTCAGCAGGGCTTCCTCTTCCTGCAAGGCACACACGCACGCACAGGTATAACCACAGCTTCGTAAGAGCTTTCAGGGCAAACTGGGCAGAAGCCCAGTTAACAGAATACGCAGGAGAGCCAAGCAACCTGCTTGGTGGCAGTGAGCTTCTTCTGCAGATGTTCGATGGTCTCCTCGGCCACCCGAAGCTTCCTCAGGGCATCTTCGTCGGCCAGTTTCTTGCTCTCCTTCCTTTCCCTCTCCTCCAGCTCACGCACCCTCTGCCTCAGCTCGTCCACCTGCGAGGGCACAGCAAACGATGTCAAGCGCTGCCACGCGCACCGGGGAGGACGGCGAGACGCGGAGAGACGCGCGCACCTCAGCTTTGGACTTCCTCTCCGCCGCCATGAGCTGCACTTTGTCCCTCTGCTCCTTGGGCGCGGACTTGTACATGTCCAACAGAAGCTTCATCTCCTTCTGAGACTCCTGAGCTTTCCTGGTTGGGGACACAAGCGACATTTTGTTCGAGCATCTTGCAGAATCGAAAGCAGAACTGAATAATACCTGAACGCAGCAACATTCCAGGGGTGTCGTATTGAACTCCTGCCGTGTGTAAGGCCTACTTGAGCTCTGTCCGGAGCATCTTCAGGGTGTCCGAGTCCTTCCTCTTCAGCTCCTCGCTGCGCTGCCTCTCTCGCTCACGTTCTCTCTCTCTCTCCCTCTCGGCCTCGCGCTCGCGCTCCCGGGCACGCTGCCTCTCCAGCTCACGCCTCCGCTCCTCTTCCTCCTCCTGCTCGTCGTCCTCCTCCTTCTTCACGTCCACTCCCGCGTCGCTCACACTCTCCTCCAGCATCAGCACGCTGCCAGTGTCGCCACTCTGCCACTTCAGCTGAAAGGCAACACTCCGTTTATCGGCAGTTCACTGCATTACTGAGTCAGGTCACAAATAGATGGAAAACAATTAAGCTCAAAAGTTGTTTTAAACAAAAAGCCTTTTCCTGCATGCTTAAAATAAATAAAATGAGGAAGACTAGATTTTACAAAAATCAACCCTTACAAGTGTAAAATTACTTCACAGACATCCAGATGTAAAGATCTAAACCAAACCTTGTTGATTTCCATCTGAGTCTCACGTAATTTCCTTTTATATCTCTGCACATCCCCTTTGAGTTGGTGGTTGTGGTTTTGAAGGCTGCTAATTAAATGCCTCATTTCTCTGTTTATCGGGCCTTAAGAATAGACAATAAAATAGAGCGATATGTTAGGACTGATAGCACCAAACTGGTTTCACTATCAGATGCTTGGTAAGCATTGAACTCCTGCCAAAATACAAAACAATCTGAAAAGTGATGACAGCATACACCACCCCCACACACGTACTCCATGGTTACAGTAAAGAGAAATTGGGGAAATTCACCAATCTGAAACGCACTAAACTAACAGGCCATGTGCACCTTCTTTATAGTGCAAACTTGATCAGCACAAACGATGACTGTGTGGATTACCTGCTTGCTCATTGGCTGCAAGATTCTGTTCAAACTCGATACGCAGCATCTCGTATTCCTTGCGCACCTGAGCTAACGTGTCCTCTAACTGGATGACCTCAGTACGCAATTTCTTCTGAAGAGCCAACTCGTCACTCTTCAATACAGACGAGAGAGAAGGACAAAGACAAAGACATAACTTAAATCTAAGAGTTTGGCGCCGCTAATACTGTTGTGACAGATCAAGAGAGCTCAGTTCATTCGATGGAGCAAAGAACTTCTATACACACATACTGTATATATTTGAACTGCATTAAGACTATGAGGAAAGGCGCTACTGGCAGGCGCTGCCTGAAACGATGGTGCTCACCTCCATGTGCTCAATTTGCCGCAGGTGAGCGTTCTTTGCCGTAAGCAACAGGGCTCGGGCCTCGTCCAGCTGGGTCTTCACCCGTAGGGACTCACTGTAGAGCAGGGAGAACTGGGACTGGAGGCACTTGTACTCTGGGGTCTCCTTCACCACCTCTTCCGGAATATTCCGAAGGTTCATCTTGCGAGAAGAGACAAATGTCAGCAATTTACTCCTGTAGTATATATTGTTTGCCTACTGTTACTGCGAAGAGTGGCTTATGGAATTTGAATACAGAATGCAGTAAGACAATGAGCATTACAAGAAATCACAATTATTATTATTATTTCTTTTGACAAGTTCCACATATGCCAGATAAGTGTTAAGTGGGTGTTGTGATGACTCACGAAAAAAAACAAGCGCTTTTGACAAACACTTTGGTGCAAAGAGTGCAACCGTTAGATTTTAAATGCACGTGAGATTTTCTTGTGGGTCAGTACCTTAAGGTTCTCGCTCTCACGCACAGCCTCCTGCAGCTCCTGCTGCAGCTTCTCCAGCTCTGCCATGCGGCTGTTGGCCAGCTCCTGGTTCTGCTCCAGCTCCGCGTTCAGCAGCTCAAACTGTCAACCGCATGAAACAAAAGCACACATTTAAAGCCACGTCTAGGAGTTGAAGCTCGATATCTAAACCACTGCGATGCAGAGTGTGTCGCTACCTTTTGAATGTTGAGAGTGATCTGACCGCCGGGAAGTCCACCAGAGCTGCCCGACACATGGTAGCCGCAGTTCAGCTGCCGTGCACAAGGGCCCATCCGCAAGTTAACATCCGTTATATGCATCAAATATCCTTGCACTACATCACCACTAAGAAACCAATAACAAGCTAACGATTGCCAGGTGAGTCACTGCTGTGAATGCACTTGTTTCCACTGGAAACCCAGGGCTGTATTTGATTGAGATCAAATGAAGTGAAACAGGAAGTGCAAATGAAGTGAAACACCTGCTCTAGAGCCTCCGCCAGGTGCTTATTGAGCTTCTGCTCTCGGTTGCGAAGCTTCTCAATGTCCCACTGCAGGTCCTCCACGGCCGTCTCCATCTCGGAGACCTTCGTTTCAGAGCTCGTCACTTTGTCAACCAGTTCATTGTACTGCGGGGACAACAGAAGCAGCCTTGAGTGCAGGAGAAGGCATTATCTCAGCAAACAGAGGCAAGCGCTGATGCGAGTAATGGGCACCTCCAGTGACATTTTGTGGTGTCTCCCCTGAAGGGAGGAAGCAAGATCTTGCAGTCTGTCGTTATCCTCCAGTAGTGTGCGATTCATGGAGATGATTTCTTGTTGACTATCATTCTCACATACTGACAAAGAAACAAAGACAACAACTCTTTTAAGATTAATAAAAGCATTTTCTGTATTGTGCGTTTTAAAAAAGGAATCTAAAAGGAATCGTTAACTATATTAATTAAATTAATACTTTTTTGTATTATATTAAAAAAAAAAGCTCTGCCAAGTTTGAGGTAAATAAAGGAAGGCTTAGTAATGCGGTAATTAAGAAACCGATTTGCAAGAACCACTTGGACTTTTATATAATAATAATAATAATAATATCAATAATAATAGTAATAATAATAATCATATTAATAATAATGACAGCTAAAATATTACATTGAATTTCAGTTTAAAAAGAAAACAAATTTGTTAAGTTAATGAAGATAAACTACTACTATTAATAAAAACAATGGTACAATCATAATAACAATTAAGAACCATTAAAGATCTCGTGCTGAAGTGACTGAACTGCTGGATACCTGCAGCTTGTACCCGAGTACACAGATCTTCAATGGAGCAGTGCAGGCGGTCGAAGACGCAGACCGTACAAGCCACCGCCCCTTTGCTAAACTGCATCCTGTCCTGCAACTGCAAGGCCAGCTCCTCCTCGCTGCTGTTATCCAGAGTGGTGAGGAAGGCCTTCGCACGCTCGCTCAGAGGGGGCGGTGGGGGCGGGGCTACAAACAGAACACGGGTTAGCGGGGAGACTTTAAACAGGGAAACAGAAAGCAACCATGAAACAAATGAAGTTTTCTAGGCAGGCATGGCAGCTTTAGGTGCCTGAAGCGTTTTCACGGGTACTGCGTTTTTGAGTTCTCTATGTGAGCCTCGCAGAGAGCGAAGAGGGCGAAGACAGTCTGGTTACCGGGGGTTCTGTCCTGAAGCGGCTCGCTGGGGGGCCTCTCTGCTGCATCGGCCTGGTCCGGCTGCCCTGCCTGGGAATGCGCCTGCACCTGGAGCTGATCGGTCTGCTGGCGCTGCTGCTCGTCCTCCTCCTCATCTGCTGGAGGTGGAGGCTGAGGGAGGCCGTCCTCTCCCTCCGCTGGAACTGGCAAAGGGGCAGGGATGTCAGGGCCAGGAGATGAGGCGGCTGGAGGAGCATGGCCGGAGCTGGGAGGACTAGGGGGGGTCTGCACGGGTGCTGGGGAGACCTCAGGTTCAACACACTGCAGTAATTCCTGAACGTTTTCCTCCAGCTGCAAGAAGAAAGAAAGTGTTATGCTGCTACCATGACGCAGTAATACAGCACTGCCCACCCGCACGTCTCTCCCGCTGTCTGCAGTACCTGTGTCCAGTAGCGGTTCACAATGAGAAGCGTGGTGTCATCGGTCGCCTGCCTTTTTTCCAGCTTCTCAATCTTTTCTCTCAGCTCATCCTCGATCGCTTGCCTCTGCTCGAGGCGCTCAGACAGTTTCTTGTTCTTAAACTGAAGGACCTTCATGTCCATCTCTTCCTGCAAAACAGCACAACCCAAAATGTAAACATTTAGGTACATTTTGAGAGGAACACCTATGGTATCATACAAAAAAGGACCTTACTGTGGAAGACACTCCTCCTATGCGAATGGGCTCAATAAGAGTAGTTGTAGTCTTCTCCTCTTTTTTCATTTTCTTTTCAGGTGGAGCAGGAGGACTGTCCCCCCCAGACGCACGCTTACCTCCCATACCAGACATGGTTCTCTTGATTTGGACATAGACAGATAGGTGGGTTTAAAAATGGCACACTGCAAGGCGCTCTTTAAATTTTGTGTTATTTAATTTGATCACGTATTACAGTAGAAATTCTACAGCAGTCAACTGTCTAATGTCAAATATTTTAAATGTATTTTTTTTTACAAGACGTGTCTCTAATGTTTTTTGTTATTGAAAAATCTATAGACTGATTAACCGTAGCAATGTACACAAAATTCAGTCTTATCAGACAAACACAGAACTGGATCTATTTCCTATACTAGGCTAATGCTATGATGGCTATTCATCTTGTCAGAACGCCCACATTATCTCAACATAAAAAGGACTGTTGAAGTGGTATTGGTTAGTATAAGTATGCCTGGGTGTGCGGCAACAACGTACGTTGCCTTGGAAAAATCCTAAAAACCGATATCTAGCCAGCTATATAACAACTCTAAGCAACAGTTGGCAAGCAATTGCTAATGCTAGCTAGATAGCTAAGTGGCTATGCTAACTGTAAAGATGGCACGTCTAGCAAATGTAGCTAGCTAGCAATGTACGCTTGTACTGGCAACCCAGTAGTAAACACGGATGGTTTCATTTGAATGAAACATATTAGCTCGTTTTAAAGTAATGCAGTGAGCGCGGTGTGCATGTTTTGAAAAGCAATCCCATCCATTCAATACAGAAAGTGAAAATATCTGAAAAATATCTGAATACAACGACAAACCTTTGCTACCCGCAAAGATAGGAAGCGTGAATAATGGTGTGAAAATTACTACAAAGAACATAGCATGCTAACCTAGCTAGGTAGCTAATCATATTCACAATAAAGGTCCCAATAAAAATGGATTAACGCCATGTCATTTCAAAATGTTCTCTCATTACGAATGCTCCATTATTTTAAACGTTAAAACCTCAACTGTCTTAATATTACAAACGTCACGAAATCGTGACAAGAAGCAAAATACTGGCTAGCTAGATAGATAGCAATCTAGTTTTTTATATATATTTGCCGTTGTAGCTAGTGTTGCAACGGAATCCGGTATTTCAAAATAAAATGTAAAAAACTGTAACGTAGTCAAATGACAGACAATTCTATCAGTGACATACGAGGATATGATTTAATATCTTCGTGTAAATATTTTTATTTTGTTTCTATTTTTGTATTTTTGTCACAATGTAATTAATACAACGTGGATTCAGACTAGGTTTACTGTTCTCTACCAGATGAAAAGGAAACACCGTCGTTGCTAGGACACACTCCAACATAACTAACTAGCTAAATAGACAGATAAAGCTACTATATAGTCAGTTCTATCATAACTTTAAAAGGGTCATTAATTAAATAAAAATAAAACTCTTAGTAAAATCTGGGTAAACTCAACTAAGCAGATGAAGACTGAAAATGGGGTAAGATGAGTACTAATCTGATGTTTAATATAGCTTTGACATTTGATCGAGGACAGTTGTAACACGGGTACCAGCTGCATCTACAATGAAGTTTGGTGGTTTGTTTTATTTCCGTCACAAATGAAATAATCTGCGATTAAATTACGTGTTGTATTACTTTATTACTTACTTAATTACTTTTTTTTTACTTAATTATTAAATTACTTTTGCTGAGAGATACTGAACGTCATAAAACGTTTATATCTGGGTGACAAATGGTGAAACTGAATTCTTTAAAACAAACTACAATAATATTTTACAGTTTTAACATTTACATTGCATTTTACTCATTTTTACAATAATTTAAAATTATAATGTTCAAAGCCTGTTTATATTTCATACTTCATTTATATTACAGTCACACCACAGGACATTGTGCATGTGTACCTTACAATAAAAAACAAAATAAAACACATCTTCCATATAGAAATGAAACAATTACATAAACCTTACATTATTTATTTTTTGGAGAAAAAATTTAAATAAATATTTTACAGTAAATTACAATAAATTATATTACAGTAAAATCTGGTATTGTCACCCAACCTTATACGAATGTATCTTGTTTAAGGCAATTGTATTAGGCCTGTAACCATATTTAAGTTGAAGTCCCTAAAGACAGTTGATAGGTTGATTTAGAGACATCTCTAGAGATATATTTTAAGCTGTAAAATTAACTGTAAAATGTACGTTGTAGGAGTCATGTCCTCCAAAAGTCAGGATTTTGATGTGGTAAGTAAATTAAATTTAAATTTAATTTATTTAAGCTTTTATGTGAATTCATATAATTGCATTATTGCTGTATGATCTTGCAGGGCAGACCTGACTTACAGTGATATGGAGGAAATTGACCAGACACAGTCTATACCAGACATTGAAAGGTTATCATTGATGAAATCCTTTAAGTTAGCCTATGCAGATGCCAAATAATGCAGTTCATGAACATGTTTTTTGTTTATTCTCTTTAGAATTTTGTTGCGCGCACTAAGCATTGACATGCCTGAGCCACGACAGGGGATTTTACTTGAGTTGTACACAAATATAGTGCTGTTCTGCAGGAAGAGACATTACAGCAGAGAACAAACATCAGTTCTTCTATCCATTGTAAAGAATGTGCATCAGGTCAACACAGGTGACATGTTTAGAAATGTGTTTGAGTTTGTGGCCTTAAACCTATAATTTTATGACCTAAAAACATTAACTAAATATTTTATAGTTATCGTATAACAATACTTTTATTACAGAATTCCTTGGTACAACACTGCTAAAGCCTAACTTTAAATAATCTGCTTTATCCAAGTTCCCATGATACCACATTTCTTCTTTTCAACATGCCAGAAACTCCCCTTAACAACAGTGAGCAGTGCTTCACATACTACACCGAGCTTCTCCTTTGTCATTCTGTCAGAGTATGTACATCAGAATTACTCATACATGTAAACAACAACATTAGGACGCCTTCATGATGCATTTATGGGTAAGGTTATGTGATGTTGTTGCTATAATATGTGCTGTTCTGCTTATCCAGAGACCTCCCTTCAGCATCAGTCTGTTCAGTTCAGAACAAGTGACAGACATTACAAAATATTTTATCAACACATACATGAGACACTATGCGTTATACAAGTACACATTTACACCTCAGGTATGATAACATTCCTCTGGTACATTTGTAGTATATAAGACAATTTGTTTTAGTGTTGTTTTACTTTATTCCCTCCCTCTTCTTTGGTCAAGATGTATATGGACGTATCTTTGACATATACCGGAATGCCTGAGAGTACTGATACAGAAGAACCACCCAGCTCTGGTATGGTAGCTTAACATATCACCAGACACCCATGACATCCTCTTATTCCTTTAAACTTTGGATTTGGAACTGAATGGATTTGTGTGCATCCATTAGAGCATGTGGTAGATGCAGATACTGAAATTAAAGAGGATGCAGAAGGAGCCAAAGACAAAGACACAGCTTCCTCAGAAACCTTCTCTACAGACATGGAGGACACACCCAAACAAGGTACAAATGTTGTACTATCAACATTAATTAAAGATGAAAACTTTACAAGCATTACAGGATTTTTTCAATGTATGTTTTATCACTCAAAATAATTTTACATCGTAGTATATAGTATATAGTTGTTAATGCACATTAGCCAACCAAGGTTTTAGAGCAGAATCTACTTGCTAGGGCTGAAGTTTAAACAGTACTGCCAATGAGCACACTACTGTGTATATGAGCACAGTACTGTGTATACATAATACATAAAAAAGGAGCTTTTTGAAACTATACAATTATTTCAAATCCAGTGATTGTAACATGCTCTAAAAAAGAGTAAAGCATTTAGCACTGTGTAATATTACCTTTTCTTTAGTACATATTAGGCATTTACATATTGAATACACCAGTACAATGAATTAACCAAAACATGCTAACACACAAGGCTGTGCACTTAAACAAGGATCAGCACATGAATGACAAAACACTGGGTTTAAATACACAAGCCTAAACAAGGAGCACCTGAATATAATGACGAGGGGCCGGGTTACAAAACACAAGGACAGACTACGACTGACAGAAGCACACGGCTACATAAACAAAACAGGTGTGGGCGGGGCTAGACATGATACCTTCATTATGCAGATGAATAGCTGTGCATTCGTAGGGGCTGTTAAGTTGCTGTATTTTGCTCTTAATAATGCGGCACATGGTCTCAGCCGGAGGTGGCCTGGGACTTCAGGCTGGGTGCTCGAACACCTGCTCTCTGCTTCTGCAGCCACGCACTTGTAACCCAGGCAGAATGTGGTTTGCTGTTATCCACCTGGAAAATGCAGGGACAAGGCAACACGTGTTGCTCAAAGATTTGTACCCATTTCCCTGCATTCATGTGCCCTCAGATACGGAGGCTACCCGTACCATCGGCACTGACACACACGCCCGTTACAAACCTGCACAGCTTGCATGATCCTCGTCTTCTTTGGACCACAGAATAAAACATGCTTCACTGTGCTACTGTAGCTCAGATGGCAGTGGTACAAACTCAACTATGACTTCTGTGCATAATAAGGCTTAAATTATGACTTCTGTGCTTAATAAGGCTTAAACTATGACTTCTGTGCATAATAAGGTTTAAACTGACTTCTGTGCATAATAAGGCTTACAATAACGCATCTGTGGATGCATCAGTGAATGTTTTACCAAAGTATTCCTGAACCCAGATGCTAGGTCCTTGTTAAGACATTTGAGATCTCCGATCTCAAAGATAAGTGGTTTTTAGATTTGACCTTTGTGTACAAGATTTGACCAGATTCCTTTGACCTTTTTAACGTATGTTGTTCTATAGAGGGTGCGATGTCTTAATATCCTGCCAGTTCGTCTTTAAACAGCATTGTTCTCTGTTGTGGGTTACTCAGTGATGGATCTGCTGCTTCAGTCCTTCCTTTGCTCTTGAAGGGTCTTTCTTACATACTACAGAATTGTCCACCTGTTTCACCTGTGTTACATAGTTATTAGCCATTACTTTGCCAATATGTTGCTGCTGTCAGTTGCAGGGGGGAATAAGTATGTAAAAAAAAATGATAAAACATAAAATATCTTGTCTTTACATAATTTTGTAAAGACAATGCTTTTATGCTTTTGTTACTGACTAAAGCAACTTTTTGGAACTTTTTAATGTAGTATTATAATTATCATATTTTGTAATTAAAGGTAATTGAAGTCTAATATGCAGATTCCATTACTCCATTAGGTCCATCGCCAAAGGCAGAGCTCAGATCAATTGTACAAAAGGAAGTAAAGGAGGAAGTGATGCGCTTGTCTGCTCAACTGGAAAAGCGGCTGCAGGAAAGTCATGAGCAACTTACCTCTGCACTTCATGTACTGGAGACGAGCATTCAACCCAAGAAGTGACCTCAGACCTTTGCGCATCGTTCATCTCAGAGGTTTGCTTTCAACAACACCAGTTTTCTCAATATTAAGACCTTTGGTATGATCTCAAAGGACACTGAAATAACTAAAACAGGCAATAAAAACAGATTAAAATACCCATAACACAATAATAATATAAGCTATATTTACTTATTTTCTAAAATTCAGCACCATCAGTACAATACTCCAGAATTGTAGCTGTATTGTTAACAGAACAGTAATGTGCCGTAACAGAAATGTGCTGTATTGTTAAAACAGATGAAAATGAACAAATGGTATATTAAAATACATTAAAATCAAACATAGTTTAACGTCAAGTGTGGGATGTAGTTGCACACCATCAATTTAACACTATATTCTGTCTACGTACAAAGTGGTCTGTAAAGAAACCTCTGGAAATGTAACACAGTATTAGGAAACCAAGTAATGATTCATTTATACTTTTTGCAATGACAGTCATACATTGGACAAGACAATAAAGAGGTAAAAGTGAGGTCAGATGACTTTCATGTAACGTATAACAAGGCACCTGTTAATGACACAGTGATCTTGAATAAATAGTTACATTCTGTTTTGTGCATTTCTGGATGGATGGATTTGCAGTTGAAATTCAACTTGAAAAAGAAAGAAAATCTACATTCTTAAAACTTTTATGTGGAATATCTTTACACACGCACACACGCGCACGCACGCACACGCACGCACGCACACACACACACACACACACACACTAGAACTCTAGTTCTCCAGACCCTCCCTCCAGGTCCAGCAGCAGGACTTTAGTGCTGTTCTGGAACAGAGCAGCTCGGTTCTGTTGTTCTCCCTTCTTCACCCAGTGTCCATATATGCGGAAGGCACAGCCGTCAATCAGTTTGCGCACAGCTCGTAAAGAGTACGGGTCCCTCACCAGGAGCTCTCGCGTCAGAGGCCTGACTCGGAGGTAGCGATACTGCATGCGGATACAGGCCAACACGGTCAAGATAAAAACCTGGGGGCGGGAAGCATACCGTGGTCAGGAGGAACTGTCAATGTTATGAGCTTGAACTTTTCACAGTTTTAAACCCACTTAAATTTTTTTTGGAATTGCAATAAGCCCTGAAGTTCTTTTTTTTTTTTGCTAGGCACAGAGAAAATGTAGTTGGACTCGGATTATGATTATTCATAATACATTATACAGCTTTGTGTGTTTTTGTTGTGTTCGTTGTGTTTTTCTGGACACTCACCCTGAATGTCTTCTTGGGGCTGAAGAGACCCACATCCTCCTTTTGGTACTGGCGGAAGAACGGGTGTGCTAGGGCTTCCTCTGCTGTGAGACGGGCGGAGGGATCCACCACTAAAAGCCTTGAGATCTAGTAATGCAAGAGTGAATTTAAAAGGGCTGAAACTTAAAGGGTGGAGAACATTTGACAAAATACACAAAAATTAACGTGGTAGTTGAAAAATTAAAAAAATGTAAGAATCTTTTTTAAACATCATGATAATTGTTGATATGCAAATTGGCATTTTTTTTCTGCAACCTTCCTACCCTTAAACATGTTCAAAAAAGGCACAATTGCATTCTTTTGTTGTAGTTTGTGAGGTTTTCATTTTCTTTTTCCTTGAGCTAGAATCTGGAAAAGTTACACAAAACTACAATACAATGGTGTGGTTCTTTGTAGCCATAATATTTTGTATAATGTTGCTTTACTTGCTTCACTCCTGCACATCAAGAGCACATCAACGGTCTTTTAATAATGTATTTTAATATATGTGAAAGCTCAAATTCGGTTTTCGCATGGCTTTCCTTTTTATTCTCAGATTTTCTATACAGCAACACTGCCAAATGTCTTTAGCCAGCCAGAATTGATTATGTCCAGGAAAATCGATACTGCTCCCTTACCCTGCACTGTCAATGGTGGCCAAACATAAAGAATGTAATGCACTGAAAATGGATATCAAATTTGTGACAGGATTCTCATGACTGAAACACATGATTCATACATCCTATAAGCTACAGTGGGAAGTAATGTTAACTGGTTGTATTGAGTATTTATACAAAGAGTCTTACCAAGTCTTTGACAGTATCAGACCTGTCGTCCCATTCTGGCGAGCTGAACTGATAACGACCTTCCATGATCATTCTCAGCATCAGTAGTTGTTTGCGGTGCCAGAAGGGTGGGGACCCCGCGAGAAGGGTGAACAGGATTACACCACAAGCCCATCTGAGAGAAAATGAGTTAGCATGTGAAAAACACTTAACACTACTTAACAAAAAAGCAGAGTGCTATTAAAGGACATTTCCAATACAATTCTTTGGAGTAAATTTAATTATTAATAATTATTAATAATTATTAATTATTTTAACCATCTGCTTGTTAACCAGAGGCATATTCTTTAGGCCCTAAAAGAATCACAATTCTCTGACAAATTCTAACTGGTACTTACAGGTCAACCTCTTTCCCATATCCATCATATGTTTCATCCATTGAACATTTTAGAATTTCTGGTGCAAGATATCCTGGAGTTCCACACAACTCTACCAGAAAAGATTATATATTTGCATGGGATTTTATTCAAGGGAAGAAATGGCCTCGTATGTTACGTCTCTGCGATCACTCACCTCTCAGCTTTTCTTCAGGCTGCAGCTGAACTGAAAAACCAAAGTCTGACAGTTTGATGTGTCCCTGGTCATCCAGAAGAATGTTTTCAGGTTTGAGGTCCCGGTGTACAATGTTGAAGGCATGGAGATACTGAACAGCCTCCAGAAGAGCACGCATGATGCTCCTGGAAGGGAGACATTCACAATGCAGCCTTCAGGTTGCTGCAGTGTCATACGAGAACCCAGCTTGTTTTGACTGGATGACTTATATTCACATGTGTTTGAGAATTTAACAGTTTTAAACTGATAAACATTACTGGCCAAAGGTGGATATGCACATTCACCTGGTCTCCTTCTCACTGAGAGTGACCTTTTCTGTCAGGTAATCAAACAGCTCACCTCTTCTCATGCTGGGGGGAAAATTGAGGAGGTATACAAACTAAGTATAAACGATATAAATCAACAATATTATATTTTTCATATATATCAAGGGAAATATACTAAAAATTATTATTTCCATATAGTTGTAGTATGTAACTGTTTCATAACTATAGAACTCATACTTACAGGTCAAACACTAAAAAGATGAAGGTTGCCGATTCATAGGAATCAATAAGTGTGACTGAAAGTAGAGTAAAAATGATTTATTTTGAGTATCTCCACCACCACAACCTCTAAGGCAAAAGATTAAATGTGCACTCGTTTTGACTCACTAATTGATGGATGCCCTTTCACCATATTGAGAACATGGATTTCTTTCAGTGTGGAGCTCTTCACCTCCTCTAACTGTTGGGCAGTCATTTTTTCTGCAGTAATCTCAATTGCCTTCACCGCCAAATCCTGCCCCGTGTATTTGTGTACACATCTGCGTACCACGCTGCTCACACCCCTACAGAAATATTTCACATGGACTTTATGCGCATCGAAGACCTCATATTAAATATTGCAATACATCGAGCTAGTAACTCCAGTCTATTTCAGTAATAAACGTTAATTATAGTGGTTTGGAAATTCAAAACTGTATGAAAAAAGTAGCTTCATAGCACAAGCGAGACTACACACCTGCCGATAACCTCCTTGGGCTCATACTTTTGGTGGAAGTCTTTTGCGCCAACCCAGTTGGGAAGTTCATCTCCAATGACAAGATCACGAGTCATGACAGCCTAAGAAAGTTAGTTAGTTAGGTCAC
This sequence comes from Brachyhypopomus occidentalis, assembly GCA_020368025.1. Lineage (NCBI taxonomy): Eukaryota > Metazoa > Chordata > Actinopteri > Gymnotiformes > Hypopomidae > Brachyhypopomus > Brachyhypopomus occidentalis. The sequence continues at coordinate 2,551,907 of JAGXOD010001377.1, forward strand.
CTTTAGAACATTACCTACTTTTATAGTTAGCTACTTGTCTAGTTAAGAAACCTATTTTCTTCAGAAGCGAAAGCTGTCATTATGTGTAGCTGATATACCCCGGAGTCATATGGTGAGAAAGCTGACAGTTAAACATCCTTAATCACGCTAATGCTCTTAGATTAGCTAAGTTAGCTAACTTGCAAAATCGCATATTAATTTTCAGCAATATGCTAAGTGTAAATTTAAATCTATTATCTGAAATGCAAAATGTACTTGTTAGCAGGCCAAGTCAGAGAAGTAGTTTAGCTCCTCCTTTACAGGGACATGTCCTGTCTCTACTGGAGTTAGTCCAGTTAGACTTCAGGACATACACTCAAGGGGACAGGCTGTCTGCACTATGTCATTTCAGTCGTTTTCCGGTCACTACTTACGTGTGGTTCTTTGAATCAGAAGAGATTTAGTGTCATTTGTTATAGCGATAGCAACAGACACCAATTTGGGGCAATAAGAGTATGATGCTGATGCTAGTCTTTGATGTGTTTACAGCTACAGGAGCAGGAAGCGAACCGGACTACTTATTCGTGTGTCTGACTGCTGGTTGGCGTCCACACTTCACCTCACTACCGCCACCACCTGACGGAAGCTGGAAAACGCAATCCACGTTTGTATAGTGACTGAATATTTATTCTGTCATTGAGTTAGGAGAAAGCGAACAATAGCCCGAGGGAACGAAAAACTTGTTCCATATCTATATAGAAATATACATCTTTTATAATATTATATGGTTGAGCGGCGGTGATAGCTGGTGAATTAGAGCTAGCTGTTCTGGTTGATAGAGGAGGCACAGGACGCCTGCGCTGAGACGCAGAGCCGCTGCGGCTGCTACCATGTTGTTGTAATTGATCCACACTGTAACCCGAAAGTCAGTATTTAGCATTTAGGCTTTCGCGGTTAAATTCAGATGCACTTTTAATTTGGATCTTAGTATATATGTTCTTAGGTTTCACTGCAGCATCTTTTGTTCAGGTGAAGTAGCTACAAGTAAGTGTTTTATGCTTTTTATGCGTCCTTCTGATGTGGTTTGCATAGGCTATTGCTGTTTGTTAGTTTGTTAGTAGAACGTTACCTGCCAATAGTGCCTCTAATACAGATGGGGTGTAACCTCCCCTCCTGCAGCTACAGTGTGTGAAGCACACATGATTCATCCAGTCCGAGATTTATTCAACCTTACATTGTATCAGAAAATCAACATGGCGGAACATGCATAGGATTCCTGCGAAAAAGTCCCATTTCGCTTTACCCTGATCCTTCTTATTTATAACACGTGAATCCGGCCTACAGCGATAATTAACATAGTATAAGGGAGTGCCCATTTTTATATATGTTTTATGCACTTATGATGTTTTGGATAAATAAAATGTGTTAGCGAGATTCGAGATATGCGTTGTAGAATTACAGAGCCCTCACTAGCAGTTACCAGAAAGCTGTTGTTTTCAGTTTACAGCTATATTTTGGCGACCCTAAAGGGTCCTTAGTAGACCATATTTTATTTAGTCCCTTCTGTTTGTCTCCTTGCTTTCATGAGATCTTTAGGTGGACTTTAGAGGGATCAGGTTTGTTTGATTCTCCTTAGAACTGAGCAATGTAAGATGATGGACCACCAGGACCCTGATCAGTGATCAATAACTCCACCCAAAGTGAAAATTATGGAACTAGAGGGCCACACAGTAGCAGATTTGAGGTTTTACCTTGATTTAGCAAACCTAAATAATTTCAAGAAGGGCCTAGTATTTCATTGAAGAAGTCATTCACATGTTAGTGTGGTAAAACTAAACTGCAGAACTGAGGACTTGAGTATAAGTACGTCTAGACTATTGAAAATACTTCTGTATTTCCAGGTATTTCCGGGAATATGAGCCAAATATCAGAGCCACCGGTTGATGCTCCTGCAGTGACAGAAGGTTTGTTATTTTATTTAAGATGTCAGGCTTTGTATTTAACAAGTCCATTGTTTTTGATTGCAGCACACAGAGGATAGTTCTAACAGTGTCCATTATTGTGCTAACTGTCACTATCTTCTGCTCACAGCTCTGCCCCCTCAGAATGAGAGCAAGCAGTCAACAGGTGGAAAGAAACAACATAAAAAGAAAGTGGACGACGTGGTGGAGGAAGAGGAAGAGGAGTATGTTGTGGAGAAGGTGTTGGACCGGCGTGTTGTGAAGGGAAGAGTCGAATATCTCCTCAAGTGGAAGGGCTTCTCTGAGTAAATATACCAAACAGTGGTTAAATGCATATGTGGTTGTTTCCTTGAGTCAGGAATGTAGTTCTATTACTAGTTTGTGTTTTAACACATTCTGAGAGATTTACAGCGATGGTTGATATGTACTCTGTATAAATGTATCTCCAGTGAAGACAACACTTGGGAACCAGAGGAGAACCTGGACTGCCCAGATCTCATAGCAGAGTACCTGCAGTCGCAGAGGACGGCTAACGAGTCGAGTGCCAAGCGCCGGGCTGACTCGGAGGGAGACGGGAAGGAGAGCCAGCCTAAAAAACGCAAGGACGAGGTAAAGATTCTGCAGGCCAGAGATGTCCCTCATCCCGCTTTCATTACCTCGGTAGGGAAGTGCATTTTGATATACTCGGAGACCAAGTTGCCTACGTGGGCTAAACCGTGTTTTACTTGCCGTTCATCTAATTTAGCCAGAGAAACTCAGAGGCTTTGCTCGTGGGTTGGATCCTGAGAGGATTATTGGTGCTACAGACTCGAGCGGAGAACTCATGTTCCTCATGAAATGGTGTGTATGGAACTGGATGCCTGTTTCTAAACTGGTTTAATTCAGGTGCTGGATTAGAGCGTCCAGTCCCTGTGCAGTTTCACTCAGAAATCTAGTTATCTCAAGACAGGTGACTTGAGAACAACAGATCAGTGGTTAATAGCTTTCTTCTTCTTCTTCTTCTTCTTTTCTCCATGCACAGGAAGAACTCTGATGAGGCGGACCTGGTACCAGCCAAGGAGGCGAATGTAAAGTGCCCACAAGTCGTCATTTCATTCTACGAGGAGCGCCTCACCTGGCATTCTTACCCCACTGATGAAGAGGAGAAGAAGGATGAGAAAAACTAAGCAAACGGAGTTATTGGGAATACTTACCAGAAAGGTGGTCATTGAAATGCAGCTTTATTTTTAGAAATAATTAGGCAGTACATATAGTAAAATATTATGCAGAAACACCACTGATCAACACCTTAAACAACAAAGCAGCAGTAACTGTAATTTACATAGGCTCTGGTATATTTACATAGGCCCTGGTATATTTTAGTCATGGCACTGCTACTGTAGATTAATGTATTCAGTAGACAACTACTGTTTTTTTTCTTCATTTTTTCTTCATTCCTTGGGCAGTCATGGTCTGGTGGTTAGGGAACCGGTCTTGTGACCGGAAGGTCGTGGGTTCGATTCCCAGGCCTGAGGCCATGACTGAGGTGCCCTTGAGCAAGGCACCTAACCCCAACTGCTCCCCGGGTGCCGGGCTAGGGCTGCCCACCGCTCTGGGCACGTGTGCACCACAGCCCCCTAGTGAGGGTAAAATGCGGAGGACAAATTTCGATTGGGATGAAAATCACAATTGACAATGTGGCTGACTTAACTGACTTAACTAACTGACTTAACTAACTGATTATGGTGACAGGTAGGTGATGCTGATTAAATCACTTGGGCTGTTTGTGCTAAGCAGATGCTTTGTGGTTCTAGAACCTGTGTAGATTACAGTGCTGGCCATTTCTCAACACTTTCAAAAATGCTCGTTTTAATGTATTCCTGGATTTTTCATAGATTTGACTAATTAAATACATTACTGCCTTAACTAAGATATGAAAAACAGATTACATTTTTATACATTTGCCAAAAAAAACAACCAATGAGTGCTCAAGTAAACCTAGAAAGGCCCTTGTGGAGAAGCAGGCACATTGCTTGAGACTTGGCCATGAGTTGTATCTAAAGTGTAGTGGTTTGTTTGAGATGTAGGATAAAGTTTAATTGTGAATGTTCACTCTTACCAGCAAACAGTTTTGAATTTGAAACATAAATCATTGGTCTGGTCTTGCTATAGGTGCTACCACTGACTGAGCCCATTTTCTTGACAACATTCTGTAAATATATTTGCACATTGCATCCATACTTAGAGTTTGGTGAATTACTTTTATAATCTTGCTTACCATATCATAGAGCAAATGTAGTATTGTTGTCAAGTTCATTCATTGTATCCCCTTAAAGGGACAGTTCAGCAAAGTCTGAAATTAACCAAATTTTCCACTTACCCTAAATGTAGTTGATTAGCCAAGTTTGGTTTGCACCAGAACTATGAAATTAGTTTATCTTGTATTGAATTTTAGTCGTATATTTAGGCTTTGAATTCAATACACAAAATATCCATTACCTAAATACAGACACGTCTTTACACAAGAGCTCCAAACTCTCTCATTCTTAATTTAACGCTGATGTGGTTAACAGCACAAAATCACCAGTGACTGTAATCTGTAAAAAATGATTTACTGTATTATATAAAAGTGGACAGATTATGAAAATTAACAAAATATCACGGTGTAGACACTGCAATGCTATGTGGGATCACCGTTTGGGTGCCTGGACTCATGGAATCCCTAAGCAAGTAAGTCAGATAAATACCAAAAAAGGTCAAACTTACTTTTCAGATATTCTGTTGTTTTTATGTCACACCCATTTACCTCAGGTCCTCTTGTCCAGAGTGACTCACAGAAGAGTTTTGTAGTCCTCATGGGACTTTTCTCTATGCTGCTCCAACTGGGCATCAGTTACATCAGTGTAAATCCCTGGCAGAGGTAAGATGTCTTTGCCGTACAAGGGCGGTTATTACTAAGGACGACGTGCAGGATTGGGAGTAAAGCCTATATTTAGATTCTTATCAGTACCTTAGTCTCTGTTGTGTGAAATTAAACATCCCAAAGAACTGGCATCTTATGGTGAGTGATGGCTAAATCAAGTGCTTGGGGGATAACATGCTAGTCACCCTAGACACTACCTACTGTAAGGCTACAGTATTTGTTGATGTTTTGTTTACTTTCATACTGCAGTCTAAATGATATCAGCAACTCTGCCTGGAAATGATTTAGTTACTCTGCGTGATTTAGGAATGGGGTAAGGTTAGGTAGATGCTGAATTTGATTTAGATTTTTAGATTCTGGTCTGATTTTGCTGAACTTTCCCTTTTAAATCTTTGTGTAATTGCCAGTTCTCTGAATTATGTAATTATTGTGTAACCTTGACAGTTTGTTTTATATAAAACCACTTTTGTTAGTTTAATAAAAGTAGGATTGATGTACTCATACTTGTTAGTATTTTTGCCAGTAAAACTCTGGATGTTGGCTTTTTGAATTGGTGCATGATCAGTTGTTACAGTCTGTATTTAGGATGGTTCTCCAAAGGTTTTTCTAACAGGTAAAACACCACTGTGTTTCATACACGTTCTTCCTTGGGTATTTTCATTAAAGACTAAAGAGCATAGGTTTAACATAAAGGTGTTTCACAAAGCAACATTGCTCAGCATCCATTACATAAACTTAATAATCACAAGGCAACAGATCACTGTTGAAAATAAAAAAGTTTATTAATTAACAAAGGGAACAATTCCAGATTGCCAGCAAATCTTTCAAAAAAAACAAAAAACAAAAAGAAAAGAACCAACTTCAAAGCCGGTGTAGGAGCGCATAAACACAGGACAAAATGTTTTCAAAATCAACAACATAAACATACTTACAAAACAAGACAAAAACCAACAAAACAAAACAAAAACAGTGCCTGGCGACTAGTAGTGAAGCACAAGACCAGGAATTTGAAGTACACAGCTGTGACCTAAATAGTTTAAGCACGATTTCCATGCCTGATTTTATTTAAATAATGCATTTTGTTTTCCTTTTATGTAGTCAAAACCTATTTATCTTAACGTTGTTTCTCTCTTGTCAATTCTTAGAGACTAAGTGACATTTTCCCTCTGCATATTGCACTTTGCATCAAACCAGAAGTGGAGAGGGCCATGTGGCTATATGTGGACAGTGTAAATGTAAGCGATGGGAACCAGTAGGAGGGAATGGACTATGGAGATGTACACATTTGATGGAGCATTAAGCATTCTTATTAGGTGTTGAAGCCCCACCATTTAAAGAGATTATAATTCACAATTATGCAAGTCTCCTGGATAGTTCTAAAGAATGTTTAACACATTTACACATGATCCAGTTCAATTGTGGTACATGATAATCAGCATTTAGCTCTCCAGGTGACCCTAAGAACTAAAGAGGAAAAACTGTAGTGTTCTGAATATTTGTAAAGGGGGAGTTACATGTGTAAAAGAAAATAAATGCTTTAGAAAAAGTGACAGAGGCTCACTTCACACATTTACATGACATCAGTTCAATCAAATTTATTTGACGCAGCTAATACAGAACCGTGCTCTAAATGATGTGAACTAACCCTTCTAACTATATTTCAGAGTACGAGTATCTTGTTCATTGTCCTTATCATAGTCAAAACAGAAAAAGAGCATATTTAAAAAAAAACTCATTTCTGTAAAATTAACCACTGCAACAGAAAGAATGTTTTGTAGCTAGCTCCTGTTACTTTAGCAACACAGTAGTCCAGTAATGAGCCAGAAATGAACTTTAAAAAGCAGACTCAAGTTGAAGTTCGCTCAACTCTGTACAGTTTTCTGAGTTTTTTTTTTTTGTTTGTTTTTTTTTTGTTTTTTGCAGGATGGCCATTACCTGGTTGCTGTAAGCAGTGAATCACTCTTGATAGAATTCAGACCTACACACCCCCCCCCCATCTTATTCAAAGGTTTATGCACATGGGAGTTGACCATGAAAAGCAGGGAGGGCATTTTCACCCTCTAGCCTCTAGACACGGACTGCTAAAGACTGAGCTTATAGCTAAGCTACAGAGGTGACTTACAGCATTGAGCAGAGCACTGAAGCAGGTGTTTAGGCAATGCAGTGTGCATCTGTACTCAGTACTCTGTATCTCACACTTTCCTTCTAGTCTTAAGGATGAATTCACATTCTTTACCACTTCGGTTTGTTCCACGTTCACAGGTCCATGGCTATTGGCATTTAATATCCACAGAAACCCTGCAGGGTTTTGTTTTTAAATGTCCAATGACATTTTGTTTGCTTGTTTTCATGTGAGTATGTGTGTGCAACACATTGGTTAAGGTACACCCAGTAATCACCGTGACGGAATTTTGAACAACAGAAACGCACAACACAACCTTTGGTTAGTATTGGCTTCTCTCCGCCTTTGGTTTCTCAACACCTCGGACGCTCACGTTCCAAACTTACACTCTCTTTTACACCATCTTCAGAAAGAAGTGCGTTCTTCTTTGGCAACACGGGAATGCCAGCAGGGTACGCTCGCACGCCACGGGCCAATAAGAAAGATTCTAACAGCCGTTCCAAGGTTAACAAGCCCGTGTTTCATTTTCTTTTTAGGACCTTGGTTGAAATTAAGGTCCATCGAGATGAGGAATCTGTCAGTGTCCTCCACAGTGACACTTTGCCCCCTTCACTCTTTTTAGACTCTACCGATTCACTCCATCCTACTCTTTGTTCATTCTGTTCATACTCCAAGTAAAACAATGATTAATCATCACTTTGAAAAGCACCTCTGCTTCAAACTTGTTTTCTGGAGAAAAACCTCTGAACCAAAGAAAGAAAAAGGAAGAAAACCTAATGCAGGAACACTAAACGGAGTGCAATTTTCTTATCCTTGCTAGAATCTTCTCAAAGAAAAAAAAGGACATTTTTCTTCCACCCTTTAAAAAAAAAAATCTGTTTTGTTTTTTTTTTTCTTTTAACTGGTGGTGCCTTTGCAACTTAAGACAGAAGCAGAACAAGCTTCTCACTTCTTTTTGTCCCTCTGTTTCTTGTCGGGCTTGCGGCTTTGCTCTGCAGTCGTGCTTCGGGGCATGATGAGGATGCTGCCATCGGCGCCGTACTGCAGCGAGTACTCGCCCGCGGGGTAGGGCCTGCCCTCCTCATCCCGCAGCTGGCCCAGGACGTCCTGGTAGAGGCTCTGCACTTTCTGCTTCATCTGCCTGATGGAGCGCAGGAACTCCATCTTCTCCTTCAGCAGCCGGGCCTTGTCCCGCCGCAGGTCCTGCACGCCTTGCTCCAGGTTGATGATGGTGTCCAGCTTGCGCTTCCGGCAGTTCTGTGCCGCCATCTTGTTCTTGCCCCGCCTGCGGATGTCGCGAATGAGGGAGAGCTGGGCCTCGCTGAGATGGTGCTTGGACAGGAGCTCGTTGAACTCCTCCACGGGCAGGTTCACGATTTTCTCGTTGGAAAAGGGGATCTTCATGGCCCTGGCCCGGCGCTCGTCACGGCTGGACTGCTTGTCGATGAAATCTCTCGGCGGCTGGAGCTTCGTCTGCTGCAGTTGCTTGTCTCGTCCCTTCTTTCCGCAGGGTCCTAGCAGGTCCGACTCCTCGGGGTAGGACGAGGCTAACGGTAGGTTGTACGTGTGGTTGTGATTAACGTTCTCCATCTGTAGCAAGCCGTGGAAATGGGATGGATCTTGGTAGCTCATGCGGCACAGCTTGCTGTACTCCGGCTGGTAGCCTCCGACGGCCCCCTCCTCGGCTTCGGCCGCCGCCGCTTCCGAATCTGTGCTGTAGCCCACCGCCCCCTCCTCCGAGAAAGTGGCAGAGGTGGACGAAGAGGAGGCAGTGGAGGAACAAGAGGTCTCGGAATTGCTGGGAGACACCGGGCTATGGCCGGAGTCCAGAGAGAGACCCGAGTCTGAATCGAGCTCGTCTTCCAGCTGAGAGGCCTGGGCCTGGCTGAACCCTTCTTCCATGGCCAGGTCTAGAAGACTGATTTCATCCAGCATGGACTCCTCCAGCAGGGTGGTGAACGGGTCAGGTAGCACGGAGACGGAGGTGAGGTTGTTTGTACTGTTCAGCAGGGGTGGGAGAAAGAGCCCTGTCAGGTTAGTGACTCCAAACGTTGAGTTGATGTTGGACGAATTGCTGGAGGCCAGCCTAAGGAGGGCAGACCGCTGCCCCACAGAGGACTCCACATCTGGGTTGAACAGGGCAGGGACGTCCTGGCTGCAGCTGGGAAGGGAGGCCTGGTGGAGACTTACGTCCTGGTTGATGAGACTGGTTCGTGGAAGACCAAAACTCGCCATTGTGCCCGACTCGGTGGTATTAGCAGCGGTGTTATTCTGGTTATTGTTAAGGACGGTGTTCTCTGTCGTATTATTCACCTCCATGTCCTGGAAAAGGGGTGACAAAATGATTGTGAGAGCTAGATAGATCAAGCATGATTCTGGGAGATTCACAATATAAATGAATGTATTCCTCATGTTTATTTAGAGCGAGATGGAACAAACCTGCAATTCCATGATAGCCATAATGTCTTGCCATTGCTGTTCTAGATCCAGAGGAGCATCAGATTGGGGTGGGGGGGCTGGAAGCCCCTGAGATGTTGAAGGAACATCTTCAATTGGACCCCTCAGCTGAGGGGTGGTATGTGTAGTCTGGAACTGATCAAGAATGGAAAACATAACAAACGTAATGCATCACGTTCTTGAAAAAAAAGGCACGGGGAAAAAAAACAAAACCAAAAAACAAAGCACTGCTATAACTAACTATATATTGTCAAAATCATTTGAGCTGGATGATATGAATCAAATCCAACTTGGTTTTGTATCTAATGAAGGAGGTACCTCTGTTTCATTTCCAAAAGGGAATGTGGCCTCTAGAAGCCTCAAACATTCCTGCAGTGACATTGAGGTCTGTGCTCCAAGGCTGGACAGCTAGTCACAGATAACAGAGAAGTCAATGCATCGGCAAGGTCAAACTGCAGTTACAGCAGATACTGATCTACGTTCCCAATAACACTCTAGTCCTTTCCACCAACAACCACTGGTATGTCCTGCATATGTTAAATTGACAGCTTAATTGAGTAATTGGTAATCGTTCAGTTTCACTACTAATTTTTCAGAATTTTGAAGAATTTCAGAATTGAAACGTGCACTGGGATTTCTTGTTACTTATTTTCCACCTCCACTTCCTGAGTGAAAATGAAAAACATTAAACATAGATTTTTTTTTTGTTTTTGTTCTGGTGAACATATATTTTCCAAATACTGCTTCTGGTTTACTTAGTTTTATGATTATTCTGGCCTTCTCCTCCCACCCAAAAGGCTCAATTGTTCCTACTTAATATGTACAGAAAACCTTTCACAAAAATGCTGACAGGATTTGATACATGTTTTGTTTACAGTTTACCCCTTTTTGTACATATTGTTTTACATATTTATGAATACATATTCGATTTATAAGTGATTTTTAATAATTTACATGATTTACATCTAATCCAAAGTTTATTGGTTTTATTTTTAAAAATATACAAATACACTGGAACATAATCTAAACCAAAACGCGTGTCAGCATATATAAGCATATAGGTGTATAGGTGTCTCAGCATTTAAAGCTTTATTACACCATACATTTAAAACCAATCACACTATTTGTATCAAAAATGTTGATCTTTAGCTCTTCACATGATGCTGAACTTCTGTGGTTTATCCTCGTACGTTTTACAGATCTGTTATTGATCGAAGTTTTTAAAACTTACTGAGAATGAGCCATTCGTCTCAGCTTGGCCCCACGCTAAAACACTGTTAACTATAATGAGTAATAGTAATATCACTGGTATCTATTATCGTTACTGTTAATTCTATATGCAAGTCAATGCTACTTTGCTTTTCAGCAAACCAAAGGTGTGCTGTTACCTGCTCAGGTATGCTCTCTCCAGTCTCCCCATCCACAAGAGTCAGGCTTGTCCCCTCCTGGAGGTTAACGCCATTTCTCCATTCCTCCTCTTGCACGCTCGCCTCTTCATTCTCCTCACTAGGTTTCTCTGCCTCACCATCCTTCTGTCTGCTGCTGTAGTTAAACACTTCACGTCCAGCCCCGAGGTCAATATCCTGCCTCCAAAGAATATCTATAAGGTCTATGTCCTGGAGAAAACATGCATGGTAGGGTTGAGAACTGGTTACTGAGAATGGGATACTAAAAAAGCTCTGTGTCTCTGATGTAATTAAAGGAAGAAGACAACGACAGTCTGATGACTGGGAATATGAAAGAGCAAGCAGATGTGATGAGCAGTAGGTGGTTTAGGAGTAAACGTACCACTGTTGCCACACAGTACTGTGTCTATTAGAGTACTACTATACATCACTAGACTGTATAAAATGTGCAAAACTTTATTTGTTCAGTCTGCAGAAAACAAAACTAACAGGATATGAGTTTTTTTTACAGAAAGCCTCACAGTCCTATTGTGTCGATAAAAGAGAGTGACCTTCCAGTAAAGGGCAAGCCAATTTAGAAATTACAGTTTGGCAATAAAATGGTGTATGTTGTCAAAGTATTATTTAGCTTCTGTATGGACTTTGAGCACTTTTAATATTGTGCCATCACAAACACTGTCAATTCCTGGTTTTTGATGATCTATTGCAGCAAACTGACCTAGTTCTGTGAATGGATTAGTATTAGCTCTGATGCCCTCTAGATATTTTACAGCTGCTTTAGCTAAAAATACATTCTAAACACCATGAAGTTTCATTAAGTCAAAACTGTCAAATATAAAAGGTTTTTCTCTTTTTCCAAAAATGTTTTGTAAATACAAGATTTACTCACAACAACCGCATCAATGTGCACAGCATCAATTTGCATTTTTTAAGATCACCATCTCAGATATTCTTCACAGCACAAAATCTAACGAAATACAGCGACAAACCTCAGACAACATTCATAGTTACATTTCGAGGTATACAAGAAAAACTAGACACACACATCCCCCACAATGGGGAAACAACAGTAGTAGCCACACCCTTTCCCACTCACTGTCAAAATGCAGCTGAATTACTCATTTTTTGAGACACACCAATAATATCAAGTAAAAAAAAAGAAACTACAGCTTTTGCAAACGACTGAATACCGTACCTCTTTAGAAAGATCATCACCGCCCTCTCTGTCCTCTTCTCCCTGGCTGATCTCGGGGGCCACAGCACCCAAACTGTCCTCTCCACTAAGGCTGTAGGTCGTCTCAGAAGTACTGCCGGCCCCTCTCATGGCAGAGGCTTCGGGGTTGTTCACGTCCTCCAGGCTGCCCCCATTGTCCAGGGCAATGCTGGGACTGGACTGACTGGTTGCAGACACCACAGTCTCAGGGTCACGATGCACCAGCCAAGCACTCAGCTCAGTAGTAGGCACACGCAGGTGATCCAGAGAGCGCACCTGGTTCAGCAGCTGACGAATGGCAAAGAAATGGTCCAGGTCCACACTCTTTGGATGGATGCCATAGCCGTCCAGGGTGTTACGGAGGTTGTGGAACTGGGTCTGGGTGTAGGCTGAGCTAGGGCCCAGGATGATTTCACGTAGTGGAAGCTGACTGTTTAAGTAGGTGTCCACGTCCACCCGTACCCCAATGAGACTCAAGAGGATAGTGAACTGAATCAGACCCTCTGTGAAGTACTTTTTCAAGTAAAGCATTTCTTTGCAAAGGAAACAAAAATGAAAGTTAAAAAAAAAGCAAAAATAAAAATCTAACACAAACAAGGGTCAGGCTGGAAAACTTGTAGTCTGTGTTTTGTAAAATACATAAAAGGAGTAAAAATGTAAAGAAAATAGAAAAAATATTGGTATCTTTTTACACAGACATTGGCCTGATACGAATGAAAAACAAAAATGCAGAGAAAAAATTATGACAGCTCCCCAGTCCTCAGCTGCAAATGTCTATTCCGTTAAAAAGACACTTAGATCCACCATTTAGGTTTCAAGCACTCTTCGAAGCTTCTCCAACCTGCACATAAAAGACACAAAAGAATTAGCATAACATTCCAGATCCACCACCGTGCTGAGTTATGATCAACGCGTTCAAATTAAGGCGAAGTTATGCAGCTAACGAGCTCCCAGCTACACAGCTAGCAGCACTAGCAGCGTGAATGCCCTCTCCACTCCCAGCCATCACCCGACTAACCTACTACTCATCAAAACAACAGAACAGAATATGTACAAATGTAATTACATGTGCGCTGTAAATGTATAACAGGTTAGCAGTCAAATTCTGCTCAATACAAGCCATCTAGAAGCCTGTTCACCATTTAAAACATACAAGTAACGAATTATTTGCCTTACATCCAGGAAGTGTTCTCTCATACTTCCGCTATAAGCGTTCAGCAACAACGTTAGCAACAAGTGGCGCAACATTGACTGACAGGCTTAGAATCCTGTCACAACCTACTTCGAAGACTCGCATGCGCTTGTTATTCATATCAGCGCCAATAGGAGCGTTTTGGAGGCGGGCTTTAAAGGATTCTATTGGGAACGAAAAATAAATGAAAACAACTTCTACAATAATTATAAATGTGTATGTAATGATTAAGGGCGCACGCAAGACTCGTTTCTTCTAAATCGTTAAACGTCACTCTGACATATATGACTTTCACAATTTACAACAACCCGCTAGTTAGCAACTTCCACAGCTAGCTGCTAGCTATGTACCTAGTAGTAAGCCTAGCCGGCTAACATAGTTGTCTGAACCTTTTTTCATACTTACGTATGAAGACTTTACTGATTAAAAAGCTCTAAATGACTTGCTCTTGGTCACTGGCAATATCCAACAATTACTTAATGGAAAAAGTAACTTGTTTCAATAGATTACCCTAAAGTTTTCATAGCCCACTCGTCTTGCATGGCCCACCATGACTTGCAAAATTTCCCCTTTGCCGACAAGTTCCCTGTCAGAGGAACATGTTGTGATAGAGCGCATGCGTAGAATATTCCAGGGCGCAGGTCTAAACGAGATCATTAATCAGAAAAAAGATACGCATAAGCCTACCGTATCCGCCCCCTTGTGTGAAAATATTTTGGTGTTTTGTTCTCAACTTGCAGCATCGGGGGAAAAAGATATAAAGTTTTTTGTCTTGTTTTTAAAGTTGAAAAGTTAACCAGTCTGCGAAGTGCTGAATGGAAGGGTTTAAGACTGCCTAACATTGAAGTTTCAAAAGTGTTTCCCAACATCTGTGTAAATAAATAACGCCATTAATTTACAGTTAATGGATAAGGTACAGACAATTCTAAACAAACTAACTAAATAAACAAGTGCATAATAAATCATTTAGCCCAGAAAATGCAATTAGTGTTACTCATCTGACTGGATATTTAGGGTTGCCAGGCAATTCTCGACCTAATGGCTAACCAACTAATACATATAAAAACTCCAGCAACACCAGCTATATTCCAGAGCCATTTACCAATTTTAGTGTCACTACTTCGATGAGAATGGTCCACTAGCCAAATAATATTTGGTCAGCTGTGGTTCTAAAAAGCTGACAAGTGAGGAACAATGCACAAGATAACTCCCAAACTGTGCTACCGTCCCAAACAGACAGGCTACCGTATGCATATTGGCACCTACGTGTTTGGACACACTTGATTACATTCTTAATAACCTTAAGTACAATTTGATCTGAAAATCAATGCCCAAATATGTTTACACAGTAAACAGTGAAAAAAATTGCTGTTACTTATGTTAGAATTTATTTTTATATATTTTTTGTAAATCCTCTCCTTAAACATTTATTTTGGAAACTTTGTCCCTCATAGAAGTTTTCAAGAATTCTGTAAGAGCATCTCAGGTGACTACCTCAAAAATATACAAATCGGTCATTGATTCAGTCTATGTTTACGAATATTCTATAATGTGAAAAATAGCAAAGAAAGCTGCTAAACATACTTGCAAACCTTTGGCTCGTATTGTATGTTTTATTCAGCAGTGACAGGGAAGGGAGATGAGTGATTGGGCGAATCAAAGACAATATCATTTTTCACAAGCGGCATAATGCTTGTCTCTTCACGCTGTTTAATAACCATTCAGTGATTGACCTGAGCTGCTTGGTCAGGAATGACAGTCACAATTTGCCTGGACAGTCAAGTGCAATGCAACCTAAATGCTCCTAGACACTGTTCTGCTTATCCTAAGGGTTTTACAAGTCTAAGAACGGTCCATGCATAACGGGGATTTGGCCACCTGGGACAATAAATCTGCTTTTATAAGATGGTGATGGTTTTTACACATTTGTTTTTATTCACCTGATGCAGTACTCAGAAGTGGCCTGCAGGGTATAGTATTTCCTGACTGGGGACTTTAAATGATTAAGCTAATGCGAATGTTAATGCCCTTGTGGGTGGTCCTTTGTGTACATCTAGAAAAGGTACGAACATTCCACGTGAGTAACTGCAGTGTTGTAGTTTTGTAGACCTCTGGACACGGTGTACTTCACTACAATTTCTTACATTTTATATATATATATATATGGGGTTGGACAATGAAACTGAAACACTTGTCATTTTAGTGTGGTAGGTTTCATGGCTAAATTGGACTAGCCTGGTGGCCAATCTTCATTAATTGCACCAGTAAGAGCAGAGTGTGAAGGTTCAATTAGCAGGGTAAGAGCACAGTTCTGCTCTAAATATTGCAATGCACACAACATTATGGGTGACATACCAGAGTTCAAAAGAGGACAAATTGTTGGTGCACGTCTTGCTGGAGCATCTGTGACCAAGATAGCAAGTCTTTGTGATGTATCCAGAGCCACGGTGTCCAGGGTAATGTCAGCATACCAGGGAGAAGGACGAACCACATCCAGGATTAACTGTGGATGCAAGAGGAAGCTGACTGAAGGGATGTTGGGGTGCTGACCCGGATTGTATCCAAAAAACATAAAACCACGGCTGCCCAAATCACGGCAGAATTAAATGTGCATCTCAACTCTCCACCAGGCTGGTCCAATTTAGCCATGAAACCTCCCACACTAAAATGACAGGTGTTTCAGTTTCATTGTCCAACCCCTGTATAAACAGTACTCACCGGCCCCTTTATTAGGTACACCTTGCTTGTACCGGGTTGGACCCCCTTTTGCCTTCAGAACTGCCTTAATCCTTCGTGCCATAGATTCAACAAGGTACTGGAAACATTCCACAGAGAGTCTGGTCCATATTGACATGATAGCATCCCGCAGTTGCTGTAGATTTGTTGGCTGCACATCCATGATGCGAATCTCCCGTTCCACCAAATCCCAAAGGTGCTCTATTGGATGGAGATCTGGTGACTGTGGAGGCCACTCGAGTACAGTGAACTCATTGTCGTGTTCAAGAAACCAGTCTGAGATGATTCGCGCTTTGACATGCCACATTATCCTGCTGTAAGTAGCTATCAGAAGATGGGTACACTGTGGTCATAAAGGGAAGGACATGGTCAGCAATAATACTCAGGTAGGCTGTGGCGTTGACACGATGCTCAATTGGTACCAATGGGCCCAAAGTGTGCCAGGAAAATATCCCCCACACCATTGCACCACCACCACCAGCCTGAACCGTTGCTACACGGCAGGGTGGATCCATGCTTTCATGTTGTTGATGTCAAATCTGACCCTACCATCCGAATGTCGCAGCAGAAATTGAGACTCATCAGACCAGGCAACGTTTTTCCAATCTTATATTGTCCAATTTTGGTGAGCCTATGCAAATTGTAGCCTCAGTTTTCTGTACTTGGCTGACAGGAGTGGCACCCGGTGTGGTCTTCTGCTGCTGTAGCCCATCTGCCTCAAGGTTCGACGTGTTGTGCATTCAGAGATGCTCTTCTGCATGCCTTGGTTGTAACGACTGGTTATTTGAGTTACTGTTGCCGTTCTATCAGCTCGAACCAGTCTGGCCATTCTCCTCTGACCTCTGGCATCAGCAAGGCATTTGCGCCCACAGAACTGCCGCTCACTGAATATTTTCTCTTTTTCGAACCCTAGAGATGGTTGTTCGTGAAAATCCCAGTAGATCAGCATGAAATACTCAGACCAGCCCGTCTGGCACCAACAACCATGCCACGTTCAAAGTTACTTATGTGCCATGTGATTGGCTGATTCAACTTTTGCATTAATGAGCAGATGGACAGGTGTACCTAATAAACTATTTATATATATAAAATCTAAGAAATTGTAGTGAAGTACACATTGTGTCCTATGCTCAATGTCTGGCAACTGTATTGATCTGTACTGATGTTTCTTTGGAGTATCTTCAGCTCAGCATTTTGTAGTATCAGACAGTGAGTGTAACATCAGTCTGACTACACTGCACAAACTTTAAGCTTAAGTAGATAGAGTAGAGCAGTGCAGGAGAGACAGAATGGGCAAAGCTAACGGGCTGGATGGATGAGGCACGAGAGGCCCAGGCCAGATGCGTCTGGGAGTTCAGTGTCTGACCTTGGCATGCGCAGACACACGTTGTACCGTGGTATGAAACACTGATTACAGAAATTCCCAGAAACAGCCCTAGCAACCTGAGAGAAATGATCATACATGGGTCATCATTAACATCAAAGTAGAGAATTAGAAATAATCATAAAACTTACACAAGCACATAATGGTGGGGGGTGGGGCATATAAATTCCTTCAGTTCCTCTTTTGATTCTCTCTAATGGAGAATTGCAAAGCAAGGTTAGGAAAACTGGTCTCTTACCCTTCAGCAAAAAGCTATGTAGTCAACATTCTAGAGAGTCATATCTTCATTTAGCATACTGAGATAGTTTTACAGGTTTAGACAGGGTTACAGTGACGATAAGAGCAATGATGGAGAGAACACTTTCATCAACATTATGCCAGAAGGATCTAATAAATCCGTTCAGCTATTCTGGAGTCTGGGACAATGAGACAACCTTATATTGAAGAGGAATCACATCCTAGAGAATCACATCCTGTTGTTGAAGTTGTTGCTGGGGTCAACAACGTTAGTGCAGTGTTTGGGGATTATAAACTCAACTGGGTAATAACTAGTCTAATGAAAGTCAGCACTGCAAATTCATCATTTTGTCTGGGTAACTGTGATATTACCAAGAGTGATTAAATCTACCTGGTTCATGACATCATTGAAGAGAATAAGGACTTTTGCTTTAATTTAGCTTCACATCCATCAGATTGTTCAAAATTATTTATTGATCAATGAAGTATTAAACAATACGGAGTGCTTGAAGGGGCTGTTTTGTATATGTGTGTGTGTTTTTTTTTACACTGATCAATTAACCTAGCATTTTCTCCTTATTTTCTGAGGGTTTGAACTAATACTGGAACTGATGAACTAATATTGGTCCAGCTGATATATATTTGGGATGCAAGTTTCTTGGCAAGACGTTCTAGACCGGTGCATTAGTTAAACAGACAACAGTTACAATTTCAGGCTACAGTTAATGTTTTATTAACGATCATTAATAGTCTTCAGATTTTATGGTCTAATGCCGTTAAAGTATAGGCTAATTTCTCTCACTTTTAACATGTCTAAAAGGAGTGCAGAGTGAACTTGACATCCAATGGGACATATATGAGTAGGCCTGCGTCTCCTACTAATTATTTGTTGACGCCCTGAGGGTTTCTAGTTCATATTTATGACGAATCTAACTTACCCAACATGCAGGCAAAAGTGAGTGTAAACGTATGCCGCGAGACATGGATGAAATACGTCTGGAAACACACGTCACTGGTACTTTAAAGCGAATATTAAATATTTTGCACATCACATCGACAGTAAAATCATATTCACATCCTGTTGATCACCGAGGATCTCCCACAAGCTTTTAAAAGCGATGGACCCGAGGTTGTGCCACGTTACGCTACGGTGCATTTGCTCAAATGTGTCCCCTGTAATTTCTCGGTTTGAGCGAAGCGCTGTTTTTCCATGGATCTGCGAAGTGTTTGAACTAAAGTAGAATAATCGCGAGCAACATAGTTTTCTATGTAAGATCGGTATTTTTATTCTGTATAAACCGGAGAAAGGGATAGTTCGTTTTTGGTGAGGGGGGAGCGTTCTGCATTATGCAGAAGGGGCAGTTTCTCTGAGCGCAAATAAAATAATGGGAGAGAAATGAGAAGGAAAACAAAAGCGAAGCGAATTCTTGACTACGAAAATGAAGAGGACGAGGAAGAAGAACAAAAACTGGATGAATTCTATGTAAGATATAAATGAAACGTTTTAAGTGTTCATGACACCTCTTATTTGTTTGTTGATATTATTGGAATATATATCTCAAAATAATAATTAGAATCACACCAATCGACTGTCCAACAGCACGGTCTGCAGAAACGAAGAAAACAAATGTATCCTGCCAAAGAGCGAACAGAGGAAAATTCATCAGCAGCTGCGGGTCTTCAGAAGTTGGATATAAGGGTTTGGGCTTTTTGCTAATATGTGTTTATTTTTTATTTTAGGGAAATTTGACCAATTGAGATGAACGACTGAATCCCACTTTTATGATTTGAGAGGTCTACAAGCGTGACAAGACAGTAATCTTTAACGGATAATTTATTGTTCGCTCTTGTACTTTGTTGCACACACACACACACACACACACACACACACATACACACACACACCAAAAACAATGCAATGATATCCAACACCAGTGGTGTGAGGCAGGGCAGGCAGCCATGCCGGTTCGCTAATGGAGAACAATAGGGTAAAGCATGGTACACAGTGCATCATGCACGCGGCGTATCAACAGCCTATTAAAAATCCCTTATTATCATGTTCTGCCATCATGTTGTTGATGTGATGGCGTTCGAAAAAATGCCGCTACTTGAAAAGTTACTTTTTAAAGTTTTATTATTTTATTCACTTTTTAAATGTACTTTAGAACTTGGTGCAATCGTTCGGTGTCCGCGATGTTCTGAACGACCGTTTAAAAAAAAAAAAAAAAAAAAAATCAGTGCTCTGTTATATACTTCTCTTAGGGATATGAGTTCGACTGCTCTCCTGCAGACAACTTTAATGACGGTCACACTACTTCCGAGGTAAGAGAGCACAGGTGCGCTCAGCATTTTGCACATCTGATTGGTGACAGTGTGGGGAGACGTGTGCTGTGATGTGCTCTAGCAGGAGGCTGACTACTTGCAGTCCTATTCGAAGATGGAGCTAATTGCCATGGTCCTATGCATGCAGAGGGAAATGGAGAGCTTGAAGGAACAACTTAGGTGCCTTACAGGTCACATGATTTAGTTGTTCCTATCCTGCTTTCTTTTTGCCCCATTTGATGTATAAAGTGCTTCATGATTTGGTATGCAAACTCATTTTTCCTTTTTGTGCTTAATACAGCTTATGATCTGAAGTAATATTCAACACTGCAGGCTTTAAAGGCACAGAAATGTCTAACATTTGCTTTCTTGTTTAACACCAGCATGTGGAAAACTGGCCAAAAACCTAGAGACCCTGATTGAGAAGACGCAGATCTGGCCTAATGGGGAAAAGTCGCCCTCTCTCCCTCTCTCCCCCAGCACCGTCAGGCTGCCTGTGGAGACGGACGCTTTGACGCCATCTCGACTGTGTGTCCCAAGTGTAATGAATGGGCTGTGGGTCAAGCAGGAGTCTGTGACACAAAAATCTAAGGAGTCCTCCAGCAGGGATGGACTCTTCACAGAGGTAGCGCAATTGTTCAGATTAATGCATTATTATTAGTAGTGTTAGTAGTAGTATTGTTTTTGATGTTATAGTACTCTTTTAGTCCATAACGTTGACCGTTTAAGTCAAATGTACTCTTCACAATAGAAAAAAAGGAAACATTTTACATTTTTAGTTCATTACCCCTGAGCTTTTGGAGAGATGTAACACAGGCACCACTGCCCAGAAGCTGACCAACGATCTACTTCGCGGACTCTATGAGAGAGACTGCCTGGCCTCTCACTCCATCTCTGGGGTGGTGTACAATAAGAGAGGGCAGCCCAAACCTGCTCTTCCCACTGAGGAAGTCCAGGCCATACTGAGTAAGTAACTCTCTGACTTCAACACTGCTCAGTTTTAGGATCAACAATAGCTCATATCTGTCTCAGATGTCTCAGAAGGGTCTCACAAAGGATCATATCACCTCTGTCTGTATTAACTGTGATCAGTATGATGTAAAATACTAAATAAGCACTCCTACTCTAATGGGTTTATATATAATAGCTATTATTTTGCTGTCAAACATGAAAACTGAAAACATTTGATTATTCTGAGAATGCCTTGTTTACACCTGCCAGGGAACAGTGTTAATCCTTTAGATTATGTAAATTCATTGTATTCCATGTCTGGATCCAACTTTCTTACAGGAACTGTCCAGTATTTCTTTCCTGGGAAAACTGATGCAGAGATTAAGGGCTACATTAGACAGAAACTGCAAAATGAAGCAAAGCGATTAAGGAAAAGACCTCCACTCTCTAGTTTAGAGTGTGGAGCACTCAGTCTGTCCTGCCCAAGATCCAGTCCTCAGTTGGATTTGATTGGACAGAAGTCTAATGTTTAATTAGTAGTCATCAGTTTTTGTGTCGTCTGATGAACTAGCCTTATTCAGTGTTATATATGATCAAAGGTTCCTGACTCAACAAAAGTGCTGATGTTTATATCATGTCATATTTGGATGGTCCTCAAGAATGTCACGATCGTTTGCAATAGTTGTTTGGCTACTGATTGTTGTGACAGCGTTGATATCAAATGCAAATAAAACAGTCTGAATTAGTTCAAATATTAAGAGCACAGTTAGTAAGATTATATATGAATAATGTGAGTCTTTAAACATTTGGTTTTTTAATGTTTTGTATTTAAAATATGTAGTAGCTACACTGCACAATGTCAGATGGTGTGAACATTATTTTCCTTGTATTTTAAATGTATTTCTTACTCTATTATGGTCTCTACGACTCAAATGTAGCTTTATGTATGGAATCTTTTGTTATTAAATCATGAAAAGGCAATCGCATTTGATGTTAGGTTTTGTATTTTTTTTCCTGTTTGTGTTGCGTATGTCTATCTGCCTTTTAATCATCACTGCGCGGATGTGTATGGAGGAGACACTGGGTGTATTAGTGTGTTAAAGCCCCTGCGAATGTGACTATGGAGAACAATGTGTGCTGCATGTGGTGAGCTGGTGAGATGGAGGTAATCAATGACTGAGCGACACAAGCAGAGTGACAACAGCAGGGGTGCTGGGCCAGTTGTCTTGGCAACCCCGGTCTTCTGGGCCACAGCAGTCTGGGTTACCCTGGCCAGTGCCTCTGAGCAGCTGCCCGCTGCAGGGACAAGGGGAATTGCAGCAAACAAATAAAGAATGAAAGGCAGACGGAAAGACGTTTGGGGGGACCTGAAAGAAACTGGGTCTGTCATTCAGTGAAGAGAAAGCAGTTAATTTGTAATAAGCATGAGGATACTGTTCTGCTAGGCTTTTTGATTAATATTTGTCACTTCATCTTATTATTCTGCTCTTGTCCACTGGGACAGGAATTGCTTTCAAAGGCTGCTGTTGAGGGCTGTGTGAGTCTGGCCTGATGGCTCGCACAGACAATCACAGGGCAGAGCGCATTCCCTCTGCTTATCATAAACCTCATCGGGGGGGGGAGACAAAGAAAGGGGACAGACTTGCACGTGTGTGTGTGTGTGTGTAGAAGGGTAGAAGGATAAAATACCAGATGACAGAACTGGGCCAGTAAATGCAATTTTGTTTAATATGACCTAGACAACATGGAGAAGTCATGTAACCTAAAGTTCATATAGAAATAACGCCGGTGAAAATGCTTTTTGCCCTTGCAGATGCCCCGGCTAGTGTGCGAGGCAAACGCCACAGTAGCAGGATAACGGTCATTAGGTCCTCAATCTTGTGAGCATAATGTGTTTCAGACATGTGATTACGCTGGCTGCCCTGGGGCAAGAGGGAGATGACACAGTGATGGAGCATCAAGGGCTGCTGGGAGATTTTACACGGCTCTGAGGGAGGAGTGTGTGGCTTCAGTAGAACTGATCCATTGTGCCAGCAATGTAGACAGAGCAGGAACTCGGAACTGCGTGCTTCTGTTCAGCTAATATACTAAACACAGAAACGAAGAAAATTACAGGACCCTGTTTCCCTAAATCATCGTAGTGTTAAGATCTTAAAAGAGAAAGTGTATTCAGTGTAGAACTTGCTCTGCTATTTAAAGACCTTTCACAGTGCTTTTGGGAATCCACCCTGCTCATTATTATCATCAGCATGTGGTAAATGAAACACTAAGCCCACTCTTATGAATCACTAACGTGTGCTTAGTAATCGGGTAACACAAAAACATTATTAGTACTGTTACAAGTACATAATAAGTACTGTTCCCCGTTTCTTAGATGTCAGCATGTTTAAAAGGCGTAAGATGAATTTGCAACCACATTCTGATTACGGAAGCCTACTTATAAAACTGGATATCTTCTGGATATTATGAGTGGAAAGCTTCTATAGATAAATGAAACATACAATTCAAAGAAACCATCCAACTTGGAAAGATGAAGAGTGATGATGCTTAGAAAAATTGTTTTTGTATGCAATAAAATATTTATTCACAAAGTGTTGCTTCTATGGAATTGATCGTTCACACGTGAACACCCATGAGGTTGACTGGCCGCTTGTTGTAACGTTTGGAAATGTCAGCTTCAATCTGTGGGGGGGGGAGGCAGACAAAATATTTTTCTCTCACTATCCTTGAAAGGACAAATGTCAAATGTTATCTTTACTTAGCCTATATTTACTGTACTACGCATTCACCCACAGTCATTACATTAGAAGATCACTAAAGGTGACGATCTTCTACGCTAGACTCTTATTCCATAAGTACACTGTACCAGCTTCTGCAGTTCCTTGGCACGAGAAGCCAGCAGGTCAACACGGGGCTCCAACCTGGCCTGCTCGTCCAGGGCCTCCTGCCGGCGTTGGGCCAGAGAGGTGCGCTTCAGCACCAACAGCTCAGCCTGCTTCAGCTTCTGCTTCAGCATGTCCGACACGCGCTCCACGTAGCTGAAACACACCTGCACTAATGAACTGGGAGGAAGGCTTACAGTGAACCCCCCTGACTGCATGCTGAAGTGAGGTGAGAGAAAAGAAAATTCAAAAACAAAACAAAAAAAACCTCGTTAGCTCAGCGGTTCTAGTTCCGGTCCTAGAGATTTGTGACTCCAGTCTCAATGGGGAGAGTAATTAGCTAATGAGTTGACACAAGTGTGTTACAGCTGGGAAAACACATAAACGTGTAGTGCGCTGGTTCTCTGGGGTTGAGCCTGGTAACCATTGTTATTTTCCCAGGTCTGGTACGACTCACTGCATTGGAGAACACGGCCATTTAAAAAAGCGCCCTTCACGTTACCATCGAAAGCACAAAGGGAAGGTGTGCAAAACAACCAAGGCGAGAGACGAGGGAGTGAATGCTGGGAGTCCTCACCGCGGCGACGCCTGGATCATGAACAGATGCTGCATGCGCAGCGAGGTCAGGCCCCCCAGGAGGCGTCGCACGCCCGCCAGCAGGACCTGCACTCGCCGGGCCGACTGCGCCTGGACCACGGCGGGCGCCAGCTGGAATTGGCTCATGGCCACCATGTCCCCCTCCTCGCTCGTCTCCGCCAGCCTCTGGCACAGGAACAGCTCCAGCTAGCCAGGCAGAACACAGTCAGGAGAGCAGTCAGAGAGAGACGCGCACAGGAGAGACGCGCGCGGGAGAGACGCCCCCCCACGCTTCCGGCAGAGGCCGGCCATTCATTACAGCCAGGAAACTGACTAAACGGGTTCCAAAGTAATACATTTTTTTTTTCTCTGTGAGATCAAGCAATATATCAAAAAAAGAGCTATTAGTACAAATACTTTGCTCAACATGTCGAGCCACAGCAGGACATAAACAATAAGATTTATGAAAGGACGTACAATAGCGACGCGGTTATTTATTTGTGGGTTTCAGCTTGTTCCAAAGTTGTTTGAAGTACTGGGAGGAAAGTACTTCCAAAAAAGAAAATAAAGGCTAGATGTCACAAATGATGCTTTTTGGGGAGTGATGTTTAAAGAACTGAGCTGATGTACCTCCATGAGTTCATCGATAAACTGATTGCGGGTCTGTGAATTCTCCAGCAGAGAGAGAGCATCCTCTCCCCGGGCGACACCTTCAGGACCTGGTAAGCAGGGCAGGGCATTAGTCCTATGAAGCCAGGAGAATAGCGAGCCAAAATCTGCACCACTGCTAATGTCCTGAATCGACAAAATACATGCAATTAATCAAAGAAACAAAAGGGGTATTTACAGTCGGTGCCTGCACCAACAACTTCAATTGCCCCTGCAGCAGGTTCTGATTCACCCCAGTCAATGCCACCAGTGCCTGTATCCTGTAGGAAGCATACCAGATACATATAATATGTGCAATATTACAGATTACTGCTAATATTTTTTAAAACTGCACTTTGTCAATGACAAAAAAGAGATTTGTTTTAAAAATAACATGCAGGCTTGTGCCCGTACCTCTTTTCCAGACTCGAGGGTGATGCCCCAGTCCACACCGTCCTCAACTGTGATCCCAGAATCCACTGCCCCTGTATCAGCCCCACCACTCAAATCACCCCAGTCAATCTGCAAGGAGGGTGTGTGCCACAGACGTTAAACACATTCTACACCAGACCTACGTATCTGAGTTCACAAAGCAGAACATGTCGTTGTCGCCACTTTCATTCCTGATTCACCGTTTCCTCTGTGACAGTATCCAGTGGTGCTTCCTCTACCGCAGGTCTCTCTACAAGCGTCGGGACTCTTCCCGTCCGCCACTCATACACCGTCGTGTTTCCGTGCCGCTGAATGAACGACACCATAGATAGAACTGGCTCGGACCTAAAGAGATAAAATGTAATAGAATCTACATCTAATGGGAAGTAAGATAAAAAAAAATACCAGCAGATGCTTAAAATAGGTAATGGGTAAAATATGTATTGTTTGCTCAGAGTCTTGGAGATGGGACTCACCAGTCACAGACAAAGCTTGTGAAAGCTGTGTATAGCTGTATGGCTTCTTCCAAGCAGGCTGCACCCTTGCCCATTTCTTCCAGCGTAGCGGGAAGGTCCTTAACCAGAGCCTGCAGCTCCCGCGCCACGTTCTCCCCCTGACACACACAGATAGCAGGAACGGTGTGTGAGCCTCATAATCCTGAGTGATCTTTCTGTTAAGTCGGCATCCAGTTCTCCACATGTTTAGATGCATCTTCTGGAGGTCCTAAGGAAATGCTGCAATCAGCTAGTGTCACCGGGAGAGCAGAAATGTTGAATCCTCACATAAAGGCGACATGCAGGCAAGTCTGTCCAGCTGTCTTAATCGTGCACTTAATTAACCATGAAAAATCCAAAGAATCTGCTCTGAAAAACTGTTGCATCCTGTGTAATATTATTGAAAAGATGGTTGACTGCATGTAATTCATGCTAGTGAGATGCAGTTTTCTTAAAGGTTTTCTAAAAGTTGACTAAGGTTTTGTGGAGTCGAAAGGATAATACTTTATTCACAACACATTCTGGCAAGTAAACAAATCAGCAATTTTTGCATGCAAGAAAAGTTTTTCTTGCTTGTAAATGAACTGTTCATAAAATACCTCAAGTGCTGCATACTGTCCAAGATGGCCAAAATATACTTGTTTTTGTCTCACCAAATTTGCTATAAACATTATTGTGAATCAAAATGCAGGCCACTTTTCTTCTAAACTAGGAAGGTGGGTTGACCCTGGCCAGCCGGATGAAGCCAAGATGTGTAAAAGATCACAGGGAGTGAACTTATTATCATACACAAAAATTAGCTCACCATCATACACAAAGAACGTGAGCGATGATGGAGCCTTTTGTTCCGTGATTCTTGCATTCAAGCAGAAGTCTTTATCTATATAATCTTATATTTTGTTGTCTTCTTTCTAGGCATCAGCACTGGCAACTGTTTATGGCAGTGCTTGAGCTCGAGTAGTTTGGACTTAAACCTGTTTATACTAGATAGAGATGCATATTCTGACTGAACACATAGTACTTTTGTAAGTCGCTCTGGATAAGAGCGTCTGCTAAATGCCGTAAATGTAAATGTAAATATTTGTGGAATTCCCATTTACTATTCTCAACGGACATTCGGGACTCAATAACAGAGGCTAAATACAATACAATATCTACATTTTAGTATTTCTCAGGACCCCCATTCAGTGTCATCACTATCTGCTTCCATTTTTTTGTTTGCAGTTACTTTGATCTGCTTTGGTCATCAACACCCCCCCCCCCCCCTCGCTGGGCCGTGCATGCTCACCGTGATGCCGTACTGCTTGCACGCTGCGTAGTAGCGCTCCTTCATGTCTGCCCCTGTGCTCTGACACTCCTGCTCTCGCCTGCTCAGATCCTGCTGCAGCTGCTGGGCTTTAGCAATCTGCTTCCTCAGGGCAGGACCTTCATAACTCACTATGCGACTCAACAGACCGGCCAGCTCCGCTAGACGCGCACCACATCACACCACATCACACCACGCACCACAAACAAAAAGCAGTTCAAACAAAAAGCGCGCTTGCAGAAAGTCACATACAGTTTGCTCCGCGCATCACCTACCTAGGTAAGCATTGTCTTTTTCATACAGAGAGACTATTTCTTGCCAGTCCTATCCACAGTAAGATAAAAAGAAAATAATTATAGTTCACGTATAAATTTGCACACACAAGCACACTTTTCACCAACATATTGTCACCTTCATCCTCTGCGATGAATATCTGCCAAATATATTTTTGGAAGAGGCTTCAGTTCCTTTCAGTATTTCCACTATCCTTAGGCAGTGAAAATAGTGGATGTCTGCAATGACAGAAAAAAACCCAACTGAATGTACACTGAAGATATACTCCTCATTAATAAAAAAATGGACAGAAATTATATTTGCTGCAGAATCTCACAACAATGCTAAACGAGAGATGCACTGAGTCAGACAGTAACAGCCTACAGACGGGGCATCTAAAAATATCAGACTAACTGAAACACAGAGAAACGAAACAGTATTTCTAAAAGGTTACTCACGCGAGCCAGAAAGCAGCTGTCTGATCTCCTGATTCTCGGGCATGTCCTGGAGAGCAGCAGTCATCTTCTCTCTGATGGTCACCACTGCACTCTGCCATTTCAGAGAACAGTGCCTCCTGTCAACCAGCCAGTCTGAAGCGTCGGGGGAGCAAACAGTGAGCGAACGTTAAACGTAACCGTGATTAAACGTTATTTTTGCACGTATAAGCAAACTAAATGTGATCATTGTTATAAATCTACAAATATAAACAAGGTTGAACGCTTTACCGGTAAGTTTGCTGGTTTGAATGTCGATAGGGAGATTCTGGACATCCTGAAAATGAGAAGCAATGGTGTTATTCACACTTGAAGCCTGCAGACAATATCCAGCGATGCACTGTTTACTGTTCACTGTTTGTCTGTTTACTGTCAGAGAGGAGCTGAGCGCTAACCCAACTAGCTATATTCGCTAGGTCTCTCTAACGTTAAATAGTAAAAGTTAGGAAACATAGCTGTTCAAGTAGTAATGCTAGAAAATAACGCCAGGACGAATTCAAGTTTGCTTTTTCTTCAACTTTACCTCCATCACAGTTCTGGTGTTTGATGTTAAACTATATAATTACTGTAAAATAAGACACATATCCGCGAGATGACGTTCTGCACTCTTCGGACTGCGCATACACGCCCACGTCATTACACAGCTGACCAATCAACAGAAAGACAGTTAATACACGCACACGTCGTTAAACAGCTGGCCAATCAGCAGAAAGCATGAGAAGCAACGACAATGACGAGGTTCCCGTTGTAAGCAAATCAGAAATGGACTTGTCCCAAGAGTGAGTTCTTGCTCTCAATCACCAAAATAAAAGACTTATTAAACCTAACTTTATTGCAAAGAAAACATTGGACTGTCAAATAATTAATTACAAAAAAAAAACATTGAATTTTATGCATTTGTCATACAGGCTTCTTCAGAACAAAAATATGTTAGAGAGGTAGACAGTTACATGGAAACTACCAGCGTTTCTTCAGTACATAAACAAAATATAATTAAAAAGTTTTTTTTCTATGTGCAGCAAAACTGCCCTCTGTGTCTTTCGTCTAGGACCATGGCAAAAAAGGAAAAACATGGAAACGAATTTTGCATGGTGTTCTTAAAATACAATACTGATTTATATAATGGTGATATCTGAAAGCAAGACTGTAGGTTACTGCACAATGAAGCTTGTAAAATGTGTGCTCCAACGGAATCGTTCAGATTAAGTCGAACCGTCCACTAGGTGGCGTGATCTGAGCACTTAATACAGTAAACTAAATCGGCAGAAGGGACTCATTACAGGTAGGCTACGTTCCGATTAGTATCCCAGTACATTTTAGTTCATTAAGTACTTTTTTATCACAACTTCACTTTCTTTTAAAACATTAAAAATATATATTTAAATTCCTCTGCTCTCTCCTGAGCAGTATTTGAACTAGGAAGGTTAGTATTGTGGACTTTTGTGTGCTTGCTTAAATGGAGTTTTTTGGATCATCTCCACAGTCAAAACATGTCAGATCAGTTTATTCCAAAACGTATGATTCATAACTACAACAAGATTAGGATTAGGATTCGAAACTACAACAGATATGTGTTATCAGTCAATGGTGAAAGCAGACAAAACAGTATAGCAGACAATAAAACAAGATTTGCTTTAAAACATGTACTGTATTTGGTGAAATTTGGTTATTTCTAAACACTTTCAATCTGTGGAGATTTGTGTGTCAGCACTTGATGTTTTGGACGTGTCTGTGCCTGAACGTCGTATTGTGTGTATTTAATTACAACTCTGCATAAGCCGATTGAGTTTAGCATCGTTAAGAATTCAACCAGCCCTTTAGGTTTGTGCACAGGAATATCCATTACTTCTCTCATAATTCCTTTTTATAGTATTGACACACTGTTGCTTAATGGAGAGTGCTTAATGGAGAGTGTCAAAATCTACATATTTTCAGTACATATTTTCCTTTTTATTATGCCATGCTCAAAGAGACACTAAACCATCTGCTGACTTCTTTGTTGCTTTACAAGTACAAAACCAAATACATGTATTATATTGCGTGTGGAACGTGTGCACACAGAAGAGCTACGGTTCCTGGCTGTTCTGAACAAGGCTGTTTTATTGGCTTTGTGGACATTTTTAGCATTTGCAGAAATCAGAATTTTAATCCTAAAATAATGAAACTCTTGCTGGGTCTTATAAAGCACAGCGTCTCTAACAGCTATGAGGGCCAACTCGCCTGTGCTCTATTTACATACACTAGCTTTGGTGTCAGACTTGCTCTTATCAGAGACCTGTGATTTCTTCAAAATCATGAAAACGTAACAAGTTCCACCTTTTGTTGTGGCCTTGGAAAATATTGAATGTCATTTGTTTGATCCCAAACTTAAGAAGAATGTTATTAGGTTTATGACAGTCCTCAAATAACATTTGTACATTGTTCGTTTGAACACTGTTCGTTACCCCCCCCCCCCCCTTACTTTCCCGCTTAAACATAGATATTTATTTTTGTGACATAAAATGAGCCATAGCAACATCACAAATGTATTTTTCTTTAGTAGTGCTATAGTAGTGCTTATATAGTAGTCTTATATGGGTAGTGTTTGCACTGTTCCCACTACTGAGATGTTCCCACTAAAATGTTTCAAATATGGATGCATTGTTGTTCAGGAAAGTTAAAAAGAAACCCAGCCATACGACTGTATGCACACTCCTATGAGGTTCCTTTAAAATCTAGCCTGTTGTGATTTCAAATTAACTTCTACCAGTAGTATATTTGGTAGAAAGAGGCTAAAGTTCAAAGAAATACTCTGTGAGCCAGACCATGGGGGTGATGGGTGGGAATAACAGAATTGTGAAGACAGCATTCATGAACGCAAAGCCTTAGTATGATCATCAACACAATCAGTGTAACACACAGAGAAAGAAAATGAGTTTTTCCACCTACATAACATTTACAATGTGTATTGGTTTCAGTCAGAAAGCTGAGTGCCCTTTTCATTTACCATGCAAATTGTAAGTCAACATCACACTGTGACTGGATTGGTTCAGTCTGACACATCTAGCCCTTCCCCTTTCACTCACGTTACTGTAACATTTACTCAAGTAGCAAAGGGTTGTCCTGAAGTTTGGCTTAGTAACACCGGTGGGAAGCTGCACAGGTCTCTGTGCGTGCGTGTGTGTGTGCGTGTGTGAGGAACACTAAATGAAAACATTCAGTCACAGAGTTTTTAAGGAGGGTGAAGGGAAAAGGGGACAACGCTGGTGACAGAGGGACCTGCACTGGAAATGAACGAAAGGACCAGAGACAGCAGGTAGATGATCAGTGCAGCAAACTGCTGACTCCGAGTGGATAGCTGTTCATCTAAAACAGGGTGTCGATTGAATCAGGTAATTCCATTTTTAACTCACTGTGATGATGACACTTTACATTGTAAGTTGCAAGGTGCCAGATGTTTTAGGATCAATTGAATATGAGATACGTTGTTGCATGTGTACATTCACTGGCCCCTTAAATGTTCGGCAATCACGTGCAAGGGGTTTAATTAGGCATGTTTTTTTCTCCTGGTGTATGATGTACGTCCTTATTATTTTTCTGACAGCATTTGTTTGTTTGGAAGTCATATATGATCCATTTCACAGAGCCAACGATCTTGAATCCAACTTGAACAAAATCCTTACATTACATATCAGTACAGTGCAGATCACTATATGGAGTAGAAGGATCATCATTTGAAACAACATGAAAAGACCAGGCAATTGGACATATTCCGTCCTGGCCTGTCGTTACTGCTTTGCTCTTAAAGGACTGAAAGAGCTTAGTCAGAGAAACCAAGCAGGCCACCCGTGTGAAGCCACAGAGTAACCATGACAATTCCTGCACCAATCCCAGGTGAAAGAGATGTTAGACTAGGAACACCAGGGTCTAGAAGTCCTGTCCAGTGAGTCAGCCATTCATACGACTGTGCTGCACACCGCCGGGCCTGGACGCCCTCAGGATAACCTCTCCCCTGTCAACATAGTTTCAGTGAAAGGCTTTGAACTTGGTTATTAATTGTCAAGGTTTAGAATGGGCACAATGTACGCGCCCTGTGATCTTTGAGACTGCTCAAAGGACAAAACCCAGTAACTACAGAAGACTCACTTGAGTGCAAGGGACTGTCTAGTGTTGCCACGGGGAAGTACATAAGGACTATTACAGGGCAATTAGACAGAATATGCTATCAACATTGACACTTGAGGTTCTAGAGAAGTTCACAAATATGTATGGGGCTATCACCGATCAGAGAAAGGTTGTGCGCTTTAGCTGACTTATCATGCAACAACTAAAGACAGAGGCTTCCTGCCATTCTCAGGAACACAAAACCAGTGACTTCACTGAGTGATATAAGACACCTTTTAAGAGATCTGAGGATTAGTGGCTAAGAAATAAAGAAAGACAGCCAATTGTCAGAAGGTGTTGATTCTAACAAAAATGTCCTTTTGGTGAATGAGTCCAGCCATTATGCAAATGTAAGAGATCAGTAACATTCACATCTTAGTGTATCTAGATTAAATTATGTCATTACTAGTGTCTGGGCCTTTTAAAGTGTTAAAAACGTATGTTAGATATAATGACTCAAAGAGGCACCAGTGTTCACAGGGCAAAATGAAACATTTTGGAAACTTTCATGGATGGTCCTGAAAGTTTCTGATATGAGATGTGAGCTGTGGCATGTTGATGCATTTTGCCATAAACTGAACTCAAAGTTACAGTGTAAAGTGCTAAACCCCATAGTATGAGACTGATAATGAATCTGTTAGTCTAATATAATAATAACGTTATATGAGAGGAAGTTACACGGTAACTCTGGGACACACCCTGGTCGCTGGCACTGAAGGATTAAGAAACCTTCCCTTTATCGGACCTCTGCTATTGTTATCATTGAGCAGTTCTCATTCTCCATGTTTACTTTGGAGAACATCCACTAGCTGTATATCGAAATAACGCCAGTGTTAATGCCAGTGTTATGACATTGTTAATGCCAGTGTTAATGCCAGTGTTAATGCCATTATTATGACATTATTACTGATATTATATATGCCAGTGTTAATGTCATTGTTAATGCCATTATTATGACATTGTTAATGACAGTGTTAATGTCATTGTTATGACATTGCTTGCTTCACACTTGTAAAGTGAATAAAGAAAAAGCAGTACAGTTTGGCACATCTTAGCTCTGAAGAGAGAGACATAGGATCCAGTGGTACTGTTCATTAATTCAACAGTTAACCACTAGAATCAGGTGTCCTCCTGTTCTCATAATATCACTGAGACTGAGCCAGCCAGATCACCTCATAAGGGTGGTCCATCTGTGTAAGGTGACCACAATGTCTTTATTCTAGCCTATCCATCCTGTGAAGAATTTATCAAACGTCCAACTCATGTACAAATCCAACTTATCTAACTCGTAAAATCTAAATGAAATAACCAAAATCTTTAATGAAATAACACCATGACAGCAGTTACTGTTTTTTCCATGTGTGTGTGCATTGAATCAGCAGTTTAAAGAAAGTTTAAAAAGCTTAAACTATCTTCAACCAGTTTGCGTCTTTCAGATTTACTGATGCAAGTAAGGTCCATGGTACATCATATTCTCAATCTAATCTGGGCCATAAATCACTCACGTGTATTGTAGGTCCACGGTATCGGCGTTGCATATTTACACGTCATGGCCGAACCTGCCTGGTGGAAACTGACCTTCTTGAGGAAGAAGTCGGCCGAGTCCAAGGTCCTGTATGAGATCCCAGGAGAACACAGCAGCAATGGCCAAAAGGACGTCTCCAGCCCTCCTCTCTACACGGACAGCACTGACAGGCAGCTGGACGCCAGACTGGAAAAAGCTAGTGGACAAATCGGCCACCAAGGGTCGTCATGTTAAAGTCTCCCACTCCGGCCGCTTCAAAGAGAAGAAGAAGATCCGAGCCAGCCTGACTGAAAACCCCAGTATTTTCTCAGAGCACAACAGGACAGATGAGAACCATGTGGTAGACAAATGACATTCCCAGGAGTCCCTTATCCTTTATGTGCACACACACACACCTGTTTGATAATTAGCATTAACATGGCATACAGTGCACGGGGTAGAATGACATTTGGAATATTGCTGAAGAACATTTTACAGATAATTTTATTTCTTTACTCTATTGATTATAACTTCCAGCAACTCTTGAATGTTTTATAGGGTTTTGGAAGTTTTAACTTGTTATATGTATATCTGACAATTTCAGTATATGTTGCTCACTCATTGTAAGACATGACAATCTGTATTCAAAATGAACTTAAATGAAACAGTCAATTCACTTAAGACACATTTGCTTAAGAGTTGTAGAACAATGCTTAGTTTTAGGTGCTGACTGGTATTCATGTTGAATCAGTTATATGAGTCACCACTGATAATATGAAATTAGAAAAAAAGTTAAACAAAAGGAACCAATTTTAGTCTTAGCAAAATTATTTGGCTGAACAATGAACAAAGAATGCAGGCCATATGGTATACAGGCAAAACTGAGCCTTTTAAAATAGCTGCTTACAGTACACCTGCTTTGTTAATAATATTATCTACTTCACAGAACTCAAATGTACCTAGTTAAAAATAAGATTAGTTTGACAAAAGAATATTTAGAAAACTATAATGAATGCGATACAGCTTGAGATCGTTTCTGTTGCTGAACGCTAAAATTGCTGTCATTTGTATAACAGTGCCATCTGCTGGCAAGACATGGCAAAACATCAAATAAACATGAAACGAATTGTATGATTCTGTTTAATTAAACATTTCACCAATACATTTGGTAACTACACTGTATTGAAATTCATATCACAGAATTAGAGGTATTTTGATCTCCCAGTTAAGACAGTTAGAAACATACAAAATAAGGGAGCATAAGGAATGAAAACACACATCTAAAGAAAAAAAACTTATTTAATAACGTTAAATGGTAACTTATTAAATGACAGCAATGGACCTTACTGTTTTTTTATATAGGTCATGTCTATGGTGCAGCATGGCAGTCTTTATCTATGTGAAGACTAGACATTGTACTCAAACATTACAAACTAGACTAGGTAAAACTTTTAGTGACTTGTCAGGGGTCTTTACTAAGAAAATAACAATCTTATATAATCATCTGTTTAACATCAAAATGACTTACAGGAGAATGACGAGCAATTCATGGCCATATCACCAAGGGTATTAGTATCATGGTTTGCTGGACCTGGTCCTGGTCATGGTGCCAAGCGGTGGTACAGCCAGCCCCCCTCTGCCCAATGCTGCATGGCCCCGAGCTCAGTCTCTCCCTCCTTCGGCTTCGTGAAGACAATGCGATCATGCAGCCGATTGGTCTGACCCTGCCAGAACTCAATCTGGAAAGGCTTGACAATGTAGCCACCCCTACAAAAAGAAGTGCGCACTCCCTGTACCAAGCACTGTACACGCGGGGTTAAAAGCACTCTCACCCGTATCACTAACTCAGGTGATTCATTCACAAATGTTTAGAGCTGTTTACAAAAGTGATCTAAACCTACAAATGTCTTCAACACGTACCAGTAATCTGGCATGGGAACCTCAGAGTCCTTGTATTGATCCTCCAAAGCTGCGTAGCGCTGTCTCATATACTGCGTATGGAAAACAAGAGCCATTGAAACAGGAAGTATGAAGCGAAGGCCTGGATCATGGCTAATGGGACACATACTGGAGGAGTCGCCACGCTCACCTCCCTGTCAGGCAGCACGCTGCTCTGCTGACTCACCACCGCTCCAATCTGACTTCCCCTGGGTCTGGAATGAAAGTACTCACAGGACGTCTGAGGTGGAGTTTTCTCTACAGTGCCCTCAATGCGGATCTGCAGGGAGGGGGGACGACACACACATGTGAGATTCCCCTCGTAAGTGTGCCGCGTCCCATGGCACAGAGGAGCGGCTCTGAAGGATGAAGGGCAAGTGCTGTCGTCTTCATCAGCACTCACCTGCCTGTGCAGCGGCTCCCAGTAGAAGACGAGGCAGGCATGGGGATTGCTCTCCTATGGGGAGGAGTGATTGAGGGGTGATTGGGTCTTAGTTTTTTTTTTTTGTTTTTTTTTTAAAAGACACAATGCAAACGAAAACAATCAAAGAGAGGTCAAAGGTCGAGAGAGACTCACCAGCTCTTTACCTTTGCGGCTTTCATAGTTGGTGAAGAAGACGAAGCCTTCGTCACTGTAGCCCTTCAGAAGCACCACCCGCGCTGACGGCCTCCCGTCCCTTTGCACAACGCAGGGTGTGAAAGCAATGACATGGCAACCCAGTCAACATGCGATTGACTAGCAGTACTAGTAGCTGTTAGCGCCTAAAAGAGAAGCGCTGTCAATGTACAGTACTGTCAACGATAAAGCGCAATGCAAAATGAGCTCACTTTGATGCCGTAGCAATGCACATGGCATTGGGCTCCCCGATTTCCGGGCATGCTGTCGCTTGATCAAACCACTCGCCAAACTGTTTTATTGGATTAAGCGAAGCAAGGCGATCCTCTACAAAACACTAAAGATATGAAGCAAAATGTGAAAAAAACAACAACAGTGAAACGACCATGCATTACTCGATACCTGACAGTATCTGTTCAAGATTTGATTATAACAGGTGGTTCATTAATTGAGGTCAACCTCACTATGAACCACGCAATGAATTGATGGGAATGTCCTTCCTTATTGTCCGTAAATCTAACCCTACAGTCTACTCTCTCTATGGTCATCCTCTTCAGTGATATCCAAATAGCTCGTCATTCTCAGGTAAATCTTCTAAGGTAAAAAACTGCTATTGACAAATGTTTAGTGACGACGGGACTACTCCTGTGTAGCCTGTAAACGAATCCGTCTATGGTCAAGCGCTGCGTGCTGAATAAAACGGGTACCGTCGAAAGCTAGAGGTCAACTATGTTACGAAACGTACAGGTAGAAAAGGCAAGATTTATAAAATAACATCAGGATCGGCACGGTTATGTTATGAAATGCGTAATTATTATAACTCAAAGTATAATTAGTGTTACTGAATATCTCCCCGTAGCGGTTACGCACTACTCATCTCCGGCTGCTAGAGGACAGCAGGAGAGTCCACTCGGTTCACCGAGTCTGTAAAGGAAACTTTCACGTAACCTCGTCTTCGCCTTTGTACTGCTTTCTCATGCCGCTCAGGTCCATGGTTATGTTGACAGGCGTAGCTTTCGAGCAAAAAGAAGAGAGAAATCTGGTCGGACTGGCAGCTGGTAAGTGTGGGGTTATTCTCCACGAGCCATTCTCCCCAACCTGCGCACATATCTCCGCTTTTTCTCCCCGCGTCACCGCAGCGTAACGCGCTTTGGTGGAAATTGCGCGGAAATAGCGCTGATTTTGGGAGATGAGGAAAAACCAGCAAGATTGTGCAGTTTGCATAGCGTTAAGGCAAACATTTAAATAATGAAAAAAATTGTTGTTTTTAGTCAGTCTGAAAGAAACCAGGATTTAATTAACATAGATAAGTTTAACAAAACTACGAGACGCGTTCGTTAAACGCTAAAATGTAGATCTATGTATAATGCGCTACAGCGGCAACAGCAGGGAACCATGTTTAGAAACTCAGCGATCTGCGCAGGAAATAACGTCATATCCGGTTCAAGATGGCAGCGACCTTGTGCGGCAGGATTCTTCCAAATACTGGTACTGTTCCTTTTTAATGGCTTCAATAAGTTTCATATATCGGTCACTTCGGTGCCTACTTTATAAAATTCTATGACGGTTATCAAGTAGGCGCAACAAAAACCAAATACGACATTTTAAGTTCACAGTTGGGGAGCAGCTGGGGAGTAACTAGGCTTCTGTTTCTCCTGCGCTGACGAAGCTACATAAACTCCCATAAGCTGAAGCACAAGGACGCGATCTGTTATGTAAAATTGTTCTCTTCTCCGCCGTTATATCTACATAATCGATTCGCAGGCCCAGTTCAGGACGAGGCTGAAGTTGGCGTGTTAGTTTTCTCTTCCACCTTACATGATACCCTTATTTTGAGCAGCTTCACTCAAATCATATAGACAAGATTACAGGAAGCAACACAAAATGACCATTTACCCAATCACAGACAATGCTCAGAGAGTCACATTTTAAAAAGCTTGAGGACCTCCTATTTTGACCACCACAGTATGGAGGAGCGCTATGCTCTCATACTAGCTAGCATATTCTGTAAGGAATTGGAGTGACATGTCACTTAAGGTTGAGACTTTCTGGTTCTAATAATCAGAATTTACATCATATCCCATGATTCTTGCATCTAATGTATATTGAGAGTCATTCAGAGGCTCAACATAGATCACAGCTGACAAAGATCAATAGGAGACTAATTTGGCATGTACTTGTTTATGTACATGTACTTAGCATGTGAAATGTTCCGAATCCATTTTTAAAGTGTGTAGTGCATCCATGGTCTCGGTGTTCTTCTTTGCTGACGTGACGTCACCCGACAGGATGGCTGCCGTTGATTCAGAGTGTCCGCCACGGCTCCAAAGCAGTAACGCGTCATCGGAGGCCCCTGCACTTTCTCAAGCAGAAGCTGATGGCTGTGACAGAGTTCATTCCCCCCAAGCCTGCCCCTCCTCCAGGCGCCCTGTCTCCACGTGCTAGGAAGACAGAGCAGGTAGGAGCCTTCTTATGGCCAATCAGTGGTGTATCCTGCTAAATGACTTCCACTGTTCTAGTATATAATATGTAAAAGCTTATTTGAAACACTTTCTACCAGTTAATAATTAAAGCCTTTGAAAATTAGATAATTTAGTCACTGATCTTTAAAATACATCCTTACATCCATCTACTACTTTACTCAACACATCATAGGTAGGAAATATTTTCAGTCATTTTAATATGGTTTGTTTGTAAAATTTGAATACACTTTACTATATTGTTCCTTTATCAATGCTTAAATACACATTGACTTTGTAGAACTTTGCAGTCTAATGAACGTTAAATGTTAAATTTGTACATAGTGACTTATTACACTTGATTTATCATTACTTATTAGAGAGCAAGTACTTTAATAAGGTGCAACGAAGAAACAACTATAGTAACATTTGATTACTATAAGTACTAATGTGCCAATAAGTACTCAAGTATCAGTTAAAGACCATAAATGTATTACCATGTGGGATGTGTGAATATTACAGTATTTTTGTCCTACTAAACTGTGTACATTATTGTTTTAAAATAATTGTTTACTTTTATTTTCCAAAAGGAAAGTGGTCTGGTGACTCTGTTGAAGAGAGAGTTGGAAACTGTGTTCAGGGAGTGTAAAATGATCGCCGTGGTCCAGAACAACGCAACAAGCGCAGAGGACATGGTCTTGTTGAAACACAGGCTTCGTAGACATGATATCACCATCAAATTTTTCCCCAACCAGGTAAAGGTCTGATCTAACAGCATGCGATCTTCACACTCGTCCTGCGTGGAATTCCTCACCTATACTGCTTTGCGCCACAGGTTATAAGATCCTTTCTGCCAGGCAGCCGGTATGTTAATATGCAGCCCCTGTTCATTGGACAGACTGTTATGTTTGTCAGCCAAGAGCCAAAAGTGAAGGGAATGTTACAAGTGTTGAGGAGTAGCCCACAGATGGTGCTCTTGGGTGAGTTTGCCATTCTTATTAACCAATCACACAACTATCTTGTGAATGGTCTTTGACACGTGCATTAGGGTTAACCTCTTTAAACAACTTGCATTGACCAAAGTACTGTACATAGACTAAGCATAAGAACAAGACAAGAACACAAACAGGTAAACAAGAAGCTCGAACGCATGAGAAAGATGAAAACAGAAAACAGATCACAGATGAAACGTTGAACATTTTACCCATTGCTGAATTACCCATTGCTCCTTCTAATTCGTCCATCCAGGAGCCTGTATAGAGAACACACTGCTCTCACGAGAAGCGATCACTAACTACTCCAGACTGCCGTCTGTGACCACGGTGCACGGGGAGCTCGTGGGGGGGTTGACCTTGATGACCTCGCAGACCGTGTCCCTGCTGCATCAGCACCCTGCGTACCTCTCCGCTCTCCTCCAGCAGTACATCAAACAGCAGTCTGCAGGTACCCCGCAGCCTGATGGACACGGGACAGACTGTAAGACCGAGGAGGCTGCTGCCTGATCCCGCGTTGCTCGGACACGAACAGGCCCTCTCTGGGGCCCAAGGAGTTTCAGGTCCTTAATCCTGAACACCAGTACTTGCTGGACAATTTGTGCTTTCGTGGATGTCATGTTTTTGTGGAGTCAGCGGTGGAATGCTTGGATCATTAAAGTGTTATTGTAATTGTGAGCGTTATTCTTTATTGACCTACTAACATACAGACCTGAGCTCAAACATAAGTGAACATTTGAGACACATCGGCATCCAATGTAGAAATACAATCTCGAATGAAGTTTTAAAATCTTTGTTTAGCATATTAATTGTTTAATATGTTAACATAGGGTGAGTAAAATCAATATGCAGATTGTTCAGAAGACATCGGGGACATGTAGATGGTATGATTAAGGATGCTCTTTGCATTTTTTAGTGATAAAATTGTCAATCTGAACTGCTATTGTCTCTGATACATTGAATGTACTGTATCATTTCAGTGTTGGCGTTGAATTACGTGGCACTCAGAATTTGAATGTTATAATTACTCATGCAGAATACTAGTTTGAAATTAATGTAAATCAGGACAGGTCGTAATGTTTTTTGATCATTTAAAGGTCAAGTTGTCAAATCACATTGGACTGGAAAGAGTTGTAGTGGAACAGCAGGATACATTCAGGTCATTTGCTGGAGTGCATATCTGTCCCGTCAGAACCTTCTTCCTGTTCCTCTAATTCCTATAGCTCCTTAGTCCCTAATGCGGATAATGATTTGGCCCCAGTGCGGCGACGACTCCAGCTGGGTCTGGGGGATGTTACTTCTAGCGAGGAGCAGAGGACATTTAAGGAGGTTCTCCCAGTAAATGTGTCCTTGTTTGTGGATACTGAGGAAGGACATACAAATGCGGCACCACAGTGATGACTTGCATGGAAATAAAACTATGAAACATGTCGAGGCAATGTGGGAGTCTCAGGTAAGGCGCAAGGACACGTAATCTAAAGCCTCTTGGGTACAGGGTTTGCTTGCACTTAATATGAGCTGTGGTTATTAGAAATAGTTTATGTATATGGAAACACGAAAATGCTGAAGTATGATTTAGTTATCAAACATTGAAAGTGTCATAAATACGTTAAAAAAATAAGATAATAGACCATTAGTCCAGTTCAATTATGCAGAAAGAGAACATAATCACATTTAGTGCTATGAAATTGTTTTAACACTGTATTTTAACAGTATTTCATTTTATAATAAATATGTGTACAGATAGCATTTGTAAAAATGTATTTTTGTACTACTCGGGTAGATGCCAGCCGGCTAACTGTAACAGTACTGAATGTCCATAAACCACAGAAAATAGTTAAAAGAGGATAACTCATAAATCCTGAATTCTGACCTTATTTAATAATTTTTTCTTACATGTTTGTCTGAGCATGATTATTAGTGTACTACCTTTAAAGTATCTGTATCAAAAATGTTTTACTGACTTTTTAGCTGAAGCATAAGTTAAAAGGTTGGTTTATCTTGTGACAAACTAGGCAAAAGCTAATTGGGCACAGGAACCTCAGCTAAACAGCATTTTCCCAAGTATTTGTGTTGACACTAGGATGCATTAGCATGTGACATCCATTAATATATCTATATCCTATTCCCACCACGTGTCCATGTGTGAGATCAATCCTGTCAATTCATCAAGCACTGCATAACCCAAACATGCTGTGTGAAGGGAGATGAAGAAATTAATTCACAAACCTTTGTGAATTTCTTTGTATCACACAGAAGCAGTTTGTCATTTTAGTCAGTTTCTTTCTTTCTTTTTGTAAAGGTTTCTTGCACAGACACTGTTTCCTTGCCTTGTGATCTTTGTAGTCAGTGTTCCAGGGATATTCATGCAATGAGGTGCTAAAAATACTGTTGCTCAAAGCCAATTACCATGACGCCATTAATCCTCTCACCTAGAGGCCTACGCTGATGCTAGATTACCATCGTCCTGATGAAAATACTGCAGCTCCTCTATTAAAAAGATTAAATGTAGAAGACATGGATTTTTCTGTAGTGTTGAACTTAATAATATGTCATAGCTACTGTTGTGTAAGTCATTTAGTCATTTAGTACCTTTTCAGATGTTTCTAAAGATCATCATCTGATCTGATGAGTGCACACAACAAAGCGGTCAACAGTTGTTAAGTTCACAAACTTTAACTGTCCGTCTCTTGCAATGCCTCATATGCGTTTTCCATTAGCCTGGTAGATATTTTCTTTATGGACATGTGTGAACATGTAAGTATTCTAAAGAGAAGTGGCTATACTTGTTTGGTTTAAAACACGCCCATCTCTGTATATTGTTACTGTTGCCATCACAATACTGTCGGACATTGTGTACCATTGTGTACCCCATTGCCCTAAGACTGAAACATAACGTGTCTCTTTGGCAGGTGTACCTGAGGGGAGGAGCCAGTATGTCCCAGCTGAGAGTGGTGCTGACCAGCGCACACGCATTCTAGACGCTTCTGTGTTCTGTGAGAGAATGTTCGTAGGTAACTGAGAGAGGTGGACATTCCAGGATAAGAAAGTAAAAGTCCTCACCAAAGCTTCCTGGATTGTGTTGATTCCACTAATCTTACCTGGCTTGCACTAATTAGAAAATCCAGCAATCTTGAG
The DNA here is from genome assembly GCA_020368025.1 of Brachyhypopomus occidentalis. Classification (NCBI taxonomy): domain Eukaryota; kingdom Metazoa; phylum Chordata; class Actinopteri; order Gymnotiformes; family Hypopomidae; genus Brachyhypopomus; species Brachyhypopomus occidentalis. The sequence continues at coordinate 2,594,664 of JAGXOD010001377.1, forward strand.
TAAAATCCAGGGAAGGAGTTTTACTTTCTGAACCTGGAATGTCCACCTCTGGTAACTGTTTCCTCTGTAGTCCTGTAGCCCTGTAGACTGCATGCATGTGCTCTCACTGTGGCTCTTCATGTCACTGTACATCACTGTACACCTTTAAAGAAAAGCTTCAGTCAGAAAAGTGCCTAGTGAAAAGATGCTGTGGGCATGAGATTAGTAATATGTGTTTACAGAAGTCTCATGCAGATCCTTCATTAATTTTTTATGGGGCAAACCACACATTTTCCTGCACAAGATATTTGTTTTTATATATTAACTGATGTAATTAATGTTCATGCCTTTTAGGTATATGGTATTTGACGCTGAGCATCTATCAGGGCATATATTTCCTCAAAATCCAGAAGTGTACATATTCATCATGGAGGCCATTGCATCCTCACTGAACCAGAGGCAGTCACAGATGATTGGGCAAGACAGGACACCTGGAAGGCATAAGCCCGCCCACTCCAGGAACAGCAGCGGTTCATCCTCCCGCCACTCACGACAGGTGTGCCTTCCTAACATTGCTGTCTGTAATTTTGCTTGACTTCTAATTGGTTCTTGGCTAATGGCACAGAGAGGCAGATTTGTCATGGGGTTCAGGAAACCTGTTGGTCAAGCTCAGGCTTTCACGGTTAAGGAACCTAAAGCTAAACAGGCCCAAACAACTCCCACATAGTTGCTTTCAGTGCCATTTGTACTCACTGTAGGGCAGTTCTGTTACATTTAGCAGAGCTGATAATTGCGCTCTGTTGTAAAAATTGCACTTCGATATTCAGATATAACTACCTTTTAATATTCTTTCTTCTCGTGCCATATAGAGTTGTGAGTGCTTCTTCCCTGTGGTCTAACCTTCAGAACATTAAGGACTGGGAGATAATGGATGACTTACAGATGGACACAGGTGCTAGTAAAGAGCCAAATCAGGACATGAGCTCTCCGAGTGTCTGTGAAGGTTATCTGATGAAGAGGAGAAAATGGCCTCTCAAAGGCTGGCACAAGGTGAATACATGAATTCTTAAATTGTCATAATTTTTTTAATGATTTTAAATCCCGGCTTGTTGTCAACATACTTGTTGTTAATCTGTTTTTGTATTTGTGTGGCTTGAGAATTCGAAATGCGATTCTAACTGATGCTTCTTTTAACTGCTCTTCTCAAACAGAGATACTTTGTGTTGGACAAAGGGATACTCCGATATTCAAAAAACCAATACGACGTAAGTGTAACCATTTTTGGCCAACACAATTTTCAACTTTGTGCTCAAGTTCACCAGCCAGCACTCCCTCCACCCAACAGAACTCTAAGGGGAAACTACACGGCTCTTTGGATGTCAGTCTTGCGGTGATGTCAGTAAACAGAAAGGCAAGACGTATAGACTTAGATACTGGACACATTCTCTATCATATCATGGTAAGCGTTTTTATTTTATAAAATCTATGCATCTCAGTGGCTGTAGCGGTTCTAGACCATCTGGACCGGGAGGGCCAGACCGGGACCAGTATGTCTGCCACAGGGTCCGAGAGGGGTTGCCAATCGCTACGCTGCCAATTCTGCTGCCGCTTTATTGCCATTACAAAATGATGTGTCTCACGCCACACCTCATTTAGGGGGGCCTTAGGGGGGCAAAGATGTTTTGACAGTGCTACTGACCCCCAACCACCCCCCCCCCTCCCCCAGACCCCCTTCCCCCCCAGAGCCGTCACTGCTCAGTGGCCCGTTTGAGAAATCATGATATTCAAACGCGTTTAAGCAATTTGGAGTGAAATGCACTTGATCTGGCATGTTTCTTTCGTTTAGTTTTTTTCTCCTGATTCTTGTCAAGGCAAAGAGTCATGACCTCTTCTACACGTGGGTGACCAAACTCAGTCTCCATCGCATGTATAAGAGGAACGAGGTGGCCCTTATTCACAACGGCATCCTGCAAGCCCTTTCTCAGGACACAAATACAACTGAAAGAAAGAATTCTATGCAAGAAGTGGTGAGTCACTATGATAACTATGACTTCTCTTGTCTCTCTTGACTATAGGCAATTGAACATTTTATATTGTCTTACCAGGTCAACTGTAATGACTCATTTGTAGCTGGTGGGGTGCCTGTTCAGTCTTGTATTGTTACTAATGGAAAATTTACATCGATTGTATGTTATAAGGTCCAAGACCCCATAAGGTCCAAGACCCCATAAGGTCCCAGACCCCATAAGGTCCAAGACCCCATTAGGTCCCAGACCCCATAAGGTCCAAGACCCCATCCTGTTCTTTAATTTCTTTAGCCTGACACTTTTATGGCGAGTGCATATAGTCTGTGTTTGGGTCTGTTGTTGATGGTTCGAGTTGGTCTCCTTGAAGCTACAGTTGAGGTTATAGTCTCCTGGTTTTGCAATACGTTCCTTATCTCCCGCCGCAGTACTAACACTGGATCCTGTGTGACCATTTTTACTCTCCTTAAGTGCTCTTCTCTTTCCTCTGTCACTGAACTTTGTTCATGATGGCATTCTGTCCCTTCACATGGGTAGTCTGTAGAGTCCACACAGGCTCCTTCTGTCCTGAGCTTCTGAAGACTACAGCTTGGCATCCTCAGGACCTTTATAAAACACAAACTGGCCTCTGTTTACTGAGTAGCAGACACTGAATATATGCATAAATGCAGAGCTACTTTAAATGCTGCCTAAATTAGCATACATTGTGCTATATATGAGCTTAAAAATCTTTTCTGGTATCAACAAATATCTTCAGGCCTTCAGGGGATTGATCAGAAATCACTGTGACATGGCACAGATGTATAAACGCTGGTCCATTGGTTCCACATCATCTTATCCTGACTACTGTAACTCTTGCATTATTGCTGATCCTGACAACTTTATGTTAGTGTGTTCAAAAATTTGCAGCTAGGATTCTTTCTTATTCCAATAAAATGTTTCACGTCCATTCGCTTCTATCCTCTGGTCCTCTAGCCCTCTAGCAGTTACCATGGTTACTTGTCTCATTGCACATCTAGTTTCAAGCCCTCCTACTAGCCAGCAAAACCCTGCATGGCCCTATTCAGGCCAGATTCTTCTCTCCAACTCCCCCTACACTCCCACTACACTCCCATTACACTCCCCATACACTCCCCCTACACTCTCCCTGCATTCCTCTACACTCCCCTACACTCCCCCTACACTCCCACTACACTCCCTCTACACTCCTCTACACTCCCCTACACTCCAACTACACTCCCTCTACACTCCCCCTACACTCCTCTACACTCCCCCTACACTCCAACTACACTCCCTCTACACTCCCCCTAAACTCCCCCTAAACTCCCTCTACACTCCCTCTACACTCCCCCTACACTCCCTCTACACTCCCTCTACACTCCCCCTACACTCCCCCTACACTCCCTCTACACTCCCCTACACTCCCCTACACTCCTCTACACTCCCCTACACTCCTCTACACTCCCCCTACACTCCCTCTACACTTCCTCTACACTCCCCCTACACTCCCTCTGCACTCCCCCTACACTCCCCCTACACTCCCTCTACACTCCCCCTACAGTCCCCCTACACTCCCCCTACACTCCCTCTACACTCCCTCTACACTCCCCCTACACTCCCCCTACACTCCCCTCTACACTCCCCCTGCACAAACTCTCAGGGATCCTGATTCTGGACTTCAGACTTGCCCACAGGCTTGCGCAGTTATTTCACTGTCTTGGCTTCCAAATGATTATTAATATTATGATGATCATGTAAACTTTGACTTTCATAGTACCAGAGTGCGTCCAGCTCTTCCCTGGATGATGTCCTGACGTCTCCCCGCCCTGCTGCACCGACCGACCGCGTGTCTGCCTGGCTCCAGCAGGCCCCAGACCCAGACCACTGCACTCAAGGTACTCAACATTCATCCATTCATTTTCAGTCAAGTCAATATTTGTTATTAATAGCAGCATGTCCAGACTTTTGGCTGGGACTGTGTATATGCATATATGTATTGAAGTACAGTGCTTAACAGTGCTACATACACACTACATTCCTTAGTTAGAGGTAAAGCAGTGTTGTTAACAATAGGACAACATGCCACACAGTGATTCATTTCTCCCTGGCAACTTTTATACTGTAACCTCTAAATGTAGGTCACACCTAAAATATGTGGTGTACTGTATGTTGACTCATATACTGTGCACTCAGCCACCAGTTTTTTAGACATAGCACCATTGTCACTTGTCAAGGTTTATATCTTATGGGTGCATCTTCAAGTACGCAGCTACAGACTGTAGCCGACTGTTGCGGGTCAGTTTCTGAACACAGGAGCACAATTAACCAGACATGATGCGGGCGGTGGAGCCTTCACACCACTGACACCGGCACGTCAGCGGTATGACGCGATTGTATTGGGGTTGTACGCTAGTACGTCCTTATCAAGCACTGCAGTGTCACTGGGTTTTTGTGTCTATTGCTTTCAATCAATCAATCAAAATCTAAATGTATTTATATAGCGCTTTTTACAACAGTAAAAAAGCAGCTTTACAATTGTCTGAGTCCAGACCCCCATTGAGCAAGCCAAGGGTGACAGTGGCAAGGAGAAACTCCCTAAGAGCCTGAGGAAGAAACCTTGAGAGGAACCAAGACTCAGGGGGGTAACTTTCACTACTCGGTTGAGAAATATCCAACCAATGGCAATCCTGTGGCCAGGAACTGACCACTGCAGGGGCTAGTGGGTTGGCTAACACAGGTACCTCACCACAGGTGTTACCCACAGGACAGGTGTTTCTGCTAAAGCAGCTGGTCAGCACAGGGTGTTGTAAAAAAAGAATTGCACAGCCAAAATCTTTTGAAACCTTTATTTTATTTTGTGGCGTACTTTATCACTACAATCAGCAGTGATGTCTGTGTGAGCTGACGCAAATAAAGGTTAGTTGAGGCCAATGCTCAGCTGATATATAATAATATAATACATAATAAAATAATAATATAATAATAGACTATATAATAGTGGACGATAAGTTTATAAATTTTACGGACTGAAGACAAGTGTTTCAAGATTAAACATAAAACAGTTCAAAAGCAATGCCAAAACCATTGCTGTCCAGAGCTGAATCGCTGTCAGACTGACCTGAGTGACCTGAAGCTACTAGTCCAGAAGCTGCATTGCTTGGACTCGGACCAGGAGGCCACCAATGGACAGCTCCAGCGGATGGTCAGCATGCAGGTAGGGGGCGCTGGCTAACTACGCTCCCCAGGGGTCTTTGACTTTGCCTGTGGATGGGGCGGTTCATATACAGCATCATATACAGCAGCCCCCTCATCACACTCTGTGTTTAACCCGTAGAGTCTTTCACTTGAAAAGCCCAAGAAGAAATATGGCAAAGTGTGGGGCCAAAATCGCACGATTTGTCGGGACGGTCTTGGGATGGTGAGTGTGCGCTTATGCTTTTGGTTCGCTTTTTGGATTCGATTTTTTCAGGGATCAGTGTCTGTGAGCGTGTGCGCTGTGATGGATTTGTACTCTGTCCAGATTTTGCTTTGACATTCCACCCCATACTGGCAGTACCCTGCACAGAACCTGAATTGCAATGCTGAATGAATGAATGAATCAATCAGTCAATCAATCAACACCACTGGCTTACATCAGTGCTTATAGAGAAACAGCTCAGCTCTATTTCCTGAGGAGAGAAAACATGCCCTTTACCTCGTTTCTCTGAATTCTCTTTTCTTCTCCAGTTTACATCCAGCCATTTGAGTGCTTCGTCCCATCTGGGCAAGTCTGTGCCCTCTATTCCTGACTCGGTCTCCTCACAGCTAGCTCCACCAGCATCCAGCTCTCCTGAGGGCCAGAAGCTCTTCCATGAGATCTGCACCATGTCCCAAAGATGTGAGGAAGCATATAACATCTACCGACTTGCAACGTGACGTAACGTCAGGGGGTGGCAGGCACTGCCATCTGACTAATGACTGACTACATCTATTCCATGATTTTGATTTTAAATTTGCCCCACTGTTTATCATTGCGGATTTGATAAAGCTGTCTCACTCAAGTTCTATGTTTCCCAGGAGGCACGTAATCCTTAAAGTGGAGGAAAAAGTAATACGTTTGTCCTCTCTCCAACACAGTACACGTCTCTCTGAGTGCAGTGCACAAGGCCTTGTCTCAGGAACACCATCGGGTGCAGGAGGGCTGGACCAGTGGCGAACTTCGCCAGAACACTTCTGCTCAGATAAACAACCTCTGTACCACCCTCAACGAGGTGAGAGCGCCAGAGAGCGATGATCCCCACAGCAGCCCAGTCGCCCGGTGACACGACCCACGCTGGCACGACCCAGGCTGGCGTGGTCCTTACAATGCGCCGTTTGTAGCAACGCAGTTGTCCACCTTAATTATGCGGAAGTGTATGTGTGTATGTTCAGTTAGATATGCGGTCCCGGCAAACACGAATCCACTCACGGTCAGAGTGCTCTGACTCGTCTGAGGACTCCTTCCACACTGTGACACTGAGAAAGGTGTGTCCACCTCCTCCCTAAAGTTCTCAACCACTCCTGTTCCTTCTTGCTCTTTACACCTCTCCCCCCACACACCACAAGGAACTCCTCACAGGTGGCTGGCTTCTGCTTCTTTCCCGGCTTCTGCTTCTTTCCTGGCTTCCGTTTCGTTCCTTCCGCGTATGGCAGGTTCCGCTTCACGGCTCCTGCCTTGACTCCGTGTGTCACTGTGCATGTTCTGCAGTCTGGACGCCGCTCCTTGGCCCGCACACCCTCGCTGGCAGAATCAGCGGCCGAGTACTTTGATGCGTGCGATGATGTCCATCGCGCGGAGGCGTCCGACGAGTCGGGCTTGAGCGACGCCTCCAGCGTCTCCGAGCCAGACGAGGATCATGGTTAGTAGCCACACTGATATTTCTTAAATGTGAATTATTATCTTGTCACTGGCCCAGGGTAATATCACGCTGTCTTGTCACGGAATTGCTTTTACGTGGAATGATGCTTTAATTTTAAAAAATGTGAAATCTGCTCCCCCGGGCATGCCTGCGCAGCTATGGAAACTCTGAAATACCGAGCCAGTCTGTCTAAGGCGTCTGTGAGGTCTGTGAGGGTGCAGCGTAGCACAGAGCGTCGCACCCACCTTCCCGCAACCTGCCCCGATAACAGCCATGTGGGCCTCATCTCCATCCTCTACAACAACATCGGAAAGGACCTGTCCCACGTGTCCATGCCTGTGGCCCTAAACGAGCCTGTCAACCTGCTCCAGAGGCTCTGCGAGGAGCTGGAGTACTCAGAGCTACTGGATACGGCCAACCGCACCGATGACCCCTACCACAGAATGGTAAGGATCGCTCAGACTCACTGAGAATGATGAATGCCGAGCGTGGCGGTAGGTTTATGATGTGCGGTTCATCTTGGGACGTTTAGGTATATATCGCAGCCTTCGCCATCTCTGGCTACGCTACAGCTCAATACCGTAACCGCTACAAGCCCTTTAATCCAGTCCTGGGAGAGACGTTTGAGTGTATAAGGGAAGACAGAGGTTTCCGCTACATCAGCGAACAGGTAACTGCTCTCATAACAGATGATCTCATATCTGAGAAATCGTCCACCATGGTGTTTCTCACTAGCTGTCGTCCTGCCCTTAGGTTAGTCATCATCCACCTGTTTCTGCTTGCCAAGCTGTCTCACAAGACTTCTGCTTTTGGCAGGGTAGGTCCCATAACAGAGGAACTTACCGCTTAAAATATCTGATTGTCAATTTGTACCAGTTTATCCTTTATTCTGTGCCCAGACCAGAGATGGAAGAATAGATTCTGGGGAAAGTCTTTGGAGATAATGCCAACTGGAATGGTGAACGTTACTCTACCCAGGTGAGAGGCCAGCACCCTTTAATGTGCCTTTTAATACTAGCTAACGGTATTTTAACGGTCAGTTGTGAATAAGCTGAATGAAGAGTGGTCTTTGACACACCCTCAGGTATGGAGATCACTACGAGTGGAACAAAGTGGTGACCTGCATCCACAATGTGCTGAGTCAGCAACGCTACTTGGAGCACTATGGAGAGGTCACAATCCACAACCTGAAGAGCTCCGTCTGCTCCTGTAAGATCACATTTGTCAAGGTGAGAGTAGTTATGTGAATTCTGTGTATGTGACAGTCCTTTGATTCTTATTTTGGCAAGAGTTGTTAGTGTGTACCAAGTTTACATAAGAAGAATCGCTCACTGTCTCTCCTTCTCTCTCTCTCTCTCTCCCATTCCCTCTCTCTCTCCCACTCCCTCTCTCTCTCTCTCTGTCTCACTTATGCACTCTTTCTTCTCTCAGTCTCGCTATTGGGGCTCAGATACAAATAAAAATGAGGTTCAAGGTCAAGTACTTGACCAGAGTGGCAATGTTGTGCACCGATTTGGTGGATTTTGGCACGAGGGGATCTTCTGTGACACGCTACCCAACCCACAGTGTGTTTGGAAACCACGTAAGTGCCGTGTAGCTTGTGCACATTTCATTACCATAATATTAAAGGGTACGTTAATATTGAAGGGTACTTTAGACAGTTCCTATTGGATTCTAGATGCTGGGATGCGTTTATCTCTTATAAAGTGCTATAGCCTCAATGACCAGTCCAATGATACTGGAACCTTCATTGCACATAAGCTGCATTCATCACCGAGTCCGTTTATACTTGTGTGCTGTCGTGCAGACCCTCAGCCACAGGATTATATCCTCTACTATGGCTTCTCAAGCTTTGCTATGGAGATGAATGAGCTGAGCCCTGGCCTTATACCTCTGCTGCCTCTCACTGACACGCGTCTGCGTCCGGACCAGAGGTGAGACCCGTCGATCTGTAGGCACAACCCTAACCCTAACACTAACCCTAACCCTAACCCTAACCCTAACCCTAACCCTAACCCTAACCCTAACCCTAACCCTAACCCTAACCCTAACCCTAACCCTAACCCTAACCCTAACCCTAACCCTAACCCTAACCCTAACCCTAACCCAACCCTAACCCTAACCCTAACCCTAACCCTAACCCTAACCCTAACCCTAACCCTAACCCTAACCCTAACCCCAACCCTAACCATAACCTTTCTGAAGCCAGAGCCATGGTGCTGAAAAACGCATTTAGTCCCTGCTTTGACATGGTGCTTTTAGCTTCTTAACACACTCAGATGTAGAGGGCAGCGTTGTTCATGCTGCTCACACCTGAATATACTGTGACAGGCTGTTGGAGGAAGGGAGGGTGGAGGAAGCAGACAAGAAGAAAGACGAGGTAGAAGAAAAACAGAGAGAGCGAAGGAAACTTCTGGCCAAGAAAGGAGAGGAACACATCCCTTGCTTCTTCAGGTGAGAGGAATGCTCATATATCAAGTCACCAAAGTGATTATGTGAAATAAAAAAATGGTCATGTGTTCTGTTTTTTTTCATTGCTTTTGCAGGAAATGTGTTGATGGAGCTGGAAGGGAAGTATGGCTGTCAAATGGGACTTACTGGAATCTCAGAGAAAATCCTGGATTCAGCAAAATGAAAACCTTGGAACTGTGGTGAAGCTTAAAAAATTGAGATTGTAGTTTTTGATTCTTTGTAAACATGACATGAATTTGAACATGAGGCAAACTGTGGGGCATGGATGACCTGCCCAGAATCCACTGAGCATGGGTAATGTTTCCCTTGCTATACAGAATACATAAATATGAACAGACTGATTATGGAGGATAACGCATGTCTGTATTTGCCTTCTCCCTCCACATACTTATGTACCTGTAACACCATTGAAAGACTGTGTGGGGTTCACATTTCACATTAGTGCTTACAGTATGTGTTTGCTTGTCAATGCATCATTTTGTGAATGCATATCATTATATTAATTTAAAGTAATTTATAATCATTTATGGCTATTATAAATAAAACATAATGATGGCAGTGCAAAAATATCCAGATGCAACAACAAGGATAAAAGGCGTACAGTGAAAACTGACATATTTTAAGCTTTTATTGCATTAAGAAAAACTCAAATACAATAATTCAGTCTGTACAGATATTTTCTTCGGCACTTCTCCGTTCTGCAGCCAGTGAGCTCCAGTGAGCTTCTGTTAGATGTTGGAGGAATTTCATCCTCATTGTCCCTTAGCACAGAGCAACTTTCAAAATAAGTGGTCTCCTTACGTTCAGTTCAACAGAAAAGACTGCAGAAATCCCAAGCTGAGATGATTCCAGTGGAACACAAAATAAATATACTCTATACACCACCTGATACTGTGATGGCACGTCTGATTTTGAGAGGCAAGTTGTTTCATTGATTTCAGAATATTGGGGATGATGCTGGAGGGAAAAAGTCCTCACACATTGTGACTCAGTCAGGAATTAAATGACCACTAGAGGTCACCTAAACGACCACTAGAGGTCACCTAAACGACCACTAGAGGTCGCCTGTAGCCTAGAATGTCTTATTGTTCATTCCTCTGCCAGTATGCTCAACATGCAGCAATGCATCACAGGATTAAATGCATATTCAAGAGTAAAAAAAAGAATGTTAATGGCATGTTTTTAAAATTAATATTGATACATTTTAGAATTGCACTTGTAATTCACCAATAGTAGATAAGATCAAAGCCACTAATTGTTTGTATTTTAACACTTAAATCCCAAGTATCTAATTGGGGAAACTACAAACAAGGCATGTTCCTAAAAAGAATTATGAATTGTCCTTTCTGTTTATCAACATGGAGCTCATTTTCATATTCACTGGCACACAATCAGCCTGAGCTTAATATCTCACTGCAGCCAACAAGTCAACAGGGCTCTCATTGTCCTCTTGATTGTATTCCTAGTATTTGGTTGTGCACAGAAATGTATATAAACTGCTCCCATGTTAAAGTCTCCAGTTCAGCCGCTGTTTTGAAGGTCTGTGAACACACCAGTTTCCACCAGTCCAAAAAAAAAAAAAACCCAAAACTAAACTGCTGCTTCATAAAAAGACATTTTAAGCATTTCTGTTTTTTATATAGGACACATATTTGGCAAGAGAAGTCTTTATAAGAGATGACTGCAATTTTCAATTCTTTCTGTGTGTGTGTGCGTGTTTGTGTGAGAGTGTGTGTATGTGTGTGTGTGTGTGTTTGTGTGTGTGTGCATACAGTAAAGCATTATCTGTGGCTTCCTGTGTTAATCACATCAAGTGAACATATCAATGAACTAAAACCCATGAAAGATAAACAGTGTGTCTTTCTCTTTTGTGTGCTGTGTTTGTCTCTGTAGTCGGTGAGGTAGCACCTTATTGCCCACCAGGCTTGCAAAGGTCATTCACACCTTGAGAAACAGACCCTGAGGGGCTGAGGTTAAGGGCTCACTCGTCCTCTGACCCCCAGTCATTTCTCGTGTGGTTGTTGAGGGAGTTTGTGCTTTCTGGCTTGATTTAAAAACGTTTGTCAACTGCGATAGATCCAGAGGTTTATACAGATGTTCTGTTCCCAATACAAATAAATCATCTTTCATTTATGAAGTTATGTTTTACAAATGTATTTACAGCAGTAGTACAGGTTTACTGAGGTATGTAAACAACTGTGTTTGAAGCGTGATGTAGGAGAGTGGAAGGAACATGGAGTGAAGGAAAGACCCATAACCATATATATAACACATAACTATATGATATGTTTGAAGGAGCTACGTGTGTTTGTGTGTATATGTATGTGTGTGAGTGGAGGAAAATGTGGACAGGTAGTTTAGAAGAGTGTCAGCAGGTGCACAGACATTAAATTCTTAAACTGTTGCATCTTCACAATACACTTCTTTCACCTAGATGTATGTGTGTGTGTGTGTGTGTGTGTGTGTGATGTGTGTGTGTGTATGAATGTCTCCAGGCCAGTGTTTCAGCCACTTAATCTGGACCCCTCACCGTGTCTGACAGCAACCTTCAGAACATCTCCAGCTGATCTTCCCTACCACTTGTAAGGAGCAGGCCAGACACTAGGTGCTGCCGCACACAGGGGTCGGAGAGCCAGTGCCACCAGTGCCACCAGTGCAACCAGTGCCGTAACGGAGAAATAAGCTCTGTTTGTCCCCTGCTGTCCTCTCTCCACACTCCTACAGAACTCAGTCCCAGACGTGTGCTTCAGCTTTGTGGACGGAGAGCTGAGCGGACCTGGGCCACGGCCGTGCGGGCGGCCAATGGCAGTCAGTGGGCGTAGAAGCCGTAGTAGCCTGCGTCACTGCTGCTGTCCTTCTCAAGCGCCTCGCTGCTGCGGTTGGGTGGAGAGTTCTCCGTGCTGGAGGCGTAGGGCGACACTCGCCTCTTCTTGCTCTCGCCGCTCTCGAACAGGCCCGAGTCGGTGGAGTCCACCGATTTGACCGAGGGCGCCTCCACCCACGGCTCCTCCGTCGCTTCCTTCGCCTTGTCCTGGAGGAGGGGCAGCCTCAAGGATTCCAGGAGCGACGTGGGGTGCAGGTGAGAGTTCACCGCCGCTGGGGAGGAGGCCACAGCCGGCGAGGACATGGGGCGGAACCAGCCGAGACCGGCCGGGGCTTTCCCGGGGTGGGGGTGGCCGAGATACTGCGGCGCGGGCCTGCTTGGGCTCCAGGTGGCTGGGCTGGCGCTGGACATGGGGCCAGTGGCGAACGGCCCATCGGGGTAATAACTCAGCGGGTGGTGAGGCGACGTCTGCAGGGGGAAGGGCTTGTACAGGTTGTTGGTGGAGTAGTCGCCCTCGAAAGAGTTAAAATCCAGGCGGTTGGAGGGCACCCCCTGCTGGCTGGGTAGGTACCAGCGGCCGTGGGGGCCGGCGGCTGGATCCTTGGGGCCCTGCTGGGCCATGCTGGCGGGCTCCCGGGTGTAGAAGCGGCTGTGCTGCAGTGGACTCATGTACTGCTCGGCCAGGTAAGGCTGGTGAGGGTAGCAGCCTCCTGACGTTAGTGACTGGCCCTCCGTCGGGGAGGGTGTGAGCCGGTCCGCATCGGGCGGAGCGTAGAGTCTGCATGGCAACAGTGAGGGTCAAATGTCAAATTCACCAGACAAAACCCCTGCGGATATCTAGTGAGACTAAGGGGCACTGTGTGAACTCTGTTAAATGACTGAGCACTGCGTAATTACAATGCATAATATAACTGTACGATATATGTGTAGTATTAAAAACAGAGAGCTCTAATATATTCAAATGTTATCATAAAAGTCTACCGAGGCCCCAGGAAGCAGATTTCTGTTTTTTCCATGCGAAATTCTGCCTTTGTTGTTTGTTTGTTTGTTTGTTTGTTTGTTTGTTAGGGTGTACTTACGTGTCATAATTGTCTCTGAAACCTTTTGCGAAAGGGTTATGGTCAATTTTCAGCTGAGTGATCTGTGCAAGAAAAGGGCATAAGGTCAGGGTGTCACCAGGGGTCAGGGATCACCAGAGGTTGGGGTGTCACCAGGACAGGAGACAGAGTTTCCACTGTAAGCAGGAAATGATTGACCGAAATCTCACCTAAACTCCCATACAATTCCATTACAACCATCACACACACACACACGGGGCGTTCTGACACAAGTAATTCACCCCAATATAGTGACCTAATCTGTCTTCACCTGCCCTGTGCTGAAGTATCTCACATCGGGTCTCATCTGTGGTCGAGTCATGGGTGCGATCTGATTAAAAGAGAGACTGAAACCAGCAGGCTGTGGAGAGGTATGCGGGTGGAGGGGGGGGGTGGGTTGACTCACGTCTGCATTTTGGTAGGCCGTAACAGCAATGAACTGAGTCTCGGGGAAGGTGAAGGTCTGCGCTTTAGCGCTGAGGAAGGGGTCTTCCGCTCCGTCCTCCTTCACCTCCACTATGTGCAGGCGGGGTTGGTACTTATGGAGAGACTGCAACACTATCATCTGGGAGGGAAATGGTGGTGTAGGCGGTGAGGTGGAGCTAACGTGCGACGGCAGTTGACATATCAAGGCATAAAGCTGGAAATCCACACGTTTAATTTTCTCACTTAAATAAAAAGAACAACTTTCTTTTCCCCGCGTGTAAACAGAAGCGGTTGGTCGCCGGGTGATGTGAAGTGCGCTGGTGAGGGGGATGTGGGTACCTGCGCCACGTTGTTGGAGCTGCCCTTGTTGTTGGTGAGTTTCAGCTTGCCAAACGAGACCTCCTGCCTCATCCAGTGGTTTCCAGTGTTGGGAGAGTCGGGATGCATATACGTCCTGTTTCCTGTGGCAAAGAATCCGAAAGTTTTACCTCGTGCGCTAGCAAATGTGTCAATCTTTAATAACCCCCCTACTGTCAAATATTTACACTTCTTAATGGGTTTGTTAGTGGGTTTTTTTTCTATAAGTTCAAAGGTCACCTATGATAACATGGCATAGAATGGAAACTTGGCTTTGAGCAGTTGGTGCAGTTTCCTATGCAGTGCACAGCTAGACTGCAGCCACAGGTCCCGGGCTCCTGCAGCCAGCCACAGTGCCACAGTCAGTGTTTCTGACTGTGGTGTGACAAGATATATTCTTCTCGTGGCCACAACAGACACAGCGCTGAGAACTGTGGATTTTTATTTGCAGTTCACAGCGTTACACTCAGTGCAGAAGTTTTTTTTTTTTACACACAAAACAAAGTTCAAAGCTGGATACAGAGTAGATGTGGGCAGGTGTGCCGGGTACCTGGCATGTTGCCCTCCGCTTTTCCACACTGCACCCACTTGCCCCCCTGGTACCTCCAGTGGTGCTGGTCAGCTAGAACCACATCCACGTACACGTTGTAGTGAGCTGAGGGCTCCAGCGCAGTGATGTTGAAGCTCAAGAAGGGGAACATCCGCCTGGTCAGAGAAGTGACAGAGAGGCAGAGGGAGCCGTGAGGTGGACGTTTCTGATGAGAGCCATGATCCACACCTCGCGCCACCACAAGAATATGAGCCAGACACGACGCGCATTCATGATAAAAGTCTTTTATTCCTGCCGGAGTGACAGTGAAGGTGGCACGCGTGAATGTTCAGCTGCCCTGCCGACAATGAATGACAACGTGTAATTAGTACTGATGTTTCGTTAGATCAGTATATCGGCACATCGAAAGCTTGAAAATTTTCAAATTATATGTTTGTGTATGTTTGTGTGTGTTTGTGTGTGTCTGTGTGTGTGTTTGTGTGTGTGTGTCTATGGGGGCGTGTGTGTTTGTGTGAGCATGCGTGCGTGTGCGTGCAATTGAGCATGCATGCGTGTGTGTGTGTGTGTGGTGTGTGGTGCTTTTGAAACCCTCTGAGATGGGTGGGTGGAAGAGCAGAGCAGGTACAGGAGATTTTGTTTTGGACAGTAGAAGCCGCTAAATGCTGAACTCTCACACGCATAGCTGACTGACTATGGGGGATATCACCAGGAGGACGGAACTCAGAGGTCACCATCTCCAGGCAGCCAGGGGATACGGGACAAGGTTCACAGAGTGTCAAAAGTAGGAAAACATAATCATACACACACAACACAACCTTTGTTGGAGGTTTACAGCCGAAGCAAACACAGATTTACCACTGCTTTTTTACAAGTGTTTTACACTATATTTTACAAGTGTTTTACACTGTATTTTACAAGTGTTTCTCTAACCTGAGCTGCATAACATAAGCACCTCGTGAATGCGTTTACATTTAAAGCTTGCACGTTTGTGGCGTCGTACAAAGGCCGCATGTGATAAATGCCATGGCGCCTGGTTAACAATAAAACTACGGCGACATCTGGCGCGTCCTCGCACGTGCGGCCCCACCGGCGGGAGCAGAACTTTTCCTCTCATGCTGTAGGAACGTCACCGACCCCGCATTGCCACTGCTCATTCATGAAGCGGAGTAAACTCACACTCCACTGCTCATACGCATATCCACGCTTCATTGCTGCCTTCCTGTTGGCCACGAGATTCAAAGTAATCTGGCTCATGTCTGTATTTTGTTCTGCAAGGTTCTAGGAGGCTCTATTCTAAGAAACGTTTGCTAAAAGGGTTTTGGTTTTGAATATGTTCTGAATGTGCTTCTCTTTTCTTCCTGGCCTCCGGGACTGTTCGCATGTTCACAGGGGACCTGTAGCTGAATGTAGTTTGAGTGAGGTGGATGTTGAACAGTGGGGTCTTTTTGTGCTGCAATATACAGAAGACCATAAACAAAGTTCATTCTATATGTCTCTCTCATTCAGGTTTTATACACGCAACACTGTATTACACCTATTCACACCTCATCAAAATGTGTTATAGATAACAATATTAGCGATTGATGACTTATGACATGGAGTGACAGTGTAGTCTCCAAGAGCTAGTATTATAAATAATCTTGTTATTATTCATCCATAATAGGTGGTAGTAGAGATTGCTATATAGATCTATAAATTATGTCCGTTCATCCTTGGATTACGAGGGTCGAACAGGCTAAATTTTGCACAATAAGAAAACATTTGCTCATAGTGCTAAGATCTCATCCTACTGACGTGAGATGTGTGAGTTGATGATGATCTGTCATCGGTCTGACTGCCCACATGCTACTGATGAATTGCCGTCGTTTTGGGGCGCAGCGCTGGCCCTGTGGTGTGGAGCACACTGAGCGTGAGCACTTTCTTCTTCCATACCGGCATTCAATATAAGTGAGAACAGAAACCAGAGTCAGTCACTCTGTACCAGTTTACTCGGTCTGCCCCCTCAATCTGATCTACAACCAGAAAGTGTTTAGCCACCACCTCCCTCCCCTCTCTGAGCTCCATAGTTTGTCATACTTATCTAAAATAGTCAATTTATAAGAAATCAGTACTTACTCAGGGGGAACTTAAGGGTTTACCACAGAGAACTGCGTTTTACATGAGTGGGAGTCTCAGGTTTACTATGACAAAAATCACAAATGGTTATTCTATGGAAACTTCTCTACGACTCAGAGTCAGAGCGTCAAGGTTCTGCCAGTAGGTGGTTGCCAAACACAGATTTGCCTTTATTGTTGTCTAGGACACTATTGTGCTCAAAAGTACATTTCCATTAGTTTTTATCGCCATTATTTTCTGATAATGGATTTCTTCGTTGTGTCTGTGTAATGATGTGTGTACATGTGTCTTTGAGGCATGTAAGTATGAAATGAAACTTACAAAGATTAAAAATGACAGAGAAACATGGCATGCTGTGAAACTGACCACTTCCTTTTAAAGGTGAGAAAGTGCGTCAGGAAGATGTCAGAAACAAACAGATTAAAAGATAAATTGAGAATGAGAATAAAGGAAGATTAAAGTTTGTGTGTGTGTGTGTATGAGGGAAAGAGAGAGAGAGAGAGAGAGAAAGCGAGGGAGAAATGCAGAGATGTGAGGCAGACGATAGCTGAGAGATGGGATACTCTGTGGGGAAAAGGGTTTTCTGCTTGAGTGCCCTCCCTGATTCACCAGGACAGGAGTTCAAGTCCTGTTTCTGTCACCGCTCATACACTTGATCGTCTGTGATGAAGACATGCCAGTCTGCTGCTGGTGGTGGACACAGCCAGGTTCCACTCTGGACAAAACCCCCCCACTGCGTTGTCCCTTCACCCTACCATATACTGTTTAATGTGCACTTGGCTTATCACATCTGATGGGTGTGGCTCTGGTACAGAATTCAGTACATAATCTACAGTACATACAGAATGTTTGTCAGGGATTACACCCATGTGGTGAGTCTAGAAACCACTTAACAAATGCTGATGGTGGAGTGGTGTCACTGTAAGTTGTGAGCTCTTCTATTGAAAAAAGAGTGAACCCAGCAACCACATTTACATCCCTCATAACAGACAATCCCTTTGATCTCTGTGTTGTTTCACTGAACTGGATCTGTCACATATCATCCACATCTATCATCGCTGCTCTACTGGATTCTCCTTGAGGTGTTTGCAGATGCATAAAAAAAAGAAAAAGCAAAAAGCAAAAGAATACGGGCATCTTCAGACGAGCAGCTATCACTCCTCCACTTACGGACTGTCGCGCTGCTGAGGTCGACCTGCTCGTAGCACGACTTCGCTGTCTCCATGTTACCATCAACAGCTGAACAGGAAGTGACATGCTAAAAAAAAAAAATCGCGCAAATGCAAACATCTAAAATAGACAAAAATATCCCCCTGTCTTTGTAGCACAGGACACAGTGTACAACTGGTACAGATACCTTTTCACTGTGTCGGATGAAGATGAAGTCATGGTAGCCTCATACTGTATATAATAAACAAATACTTGACCTAATATGTCATATTAAAAAAAAAAAGGAAGAGGATTCTTAAGGTCAGGCCACTGCGTTGATATTCAAATTCAAATGTCTGCCGTGAGGTCTTTAGAAATGTCGTTTGTGCTGTCTCATTGCGCTTGACACACTAGATTGCGTGTTGCCCATTAAATGAATCATGCACAGCTTTCTGCTTTACTTGCATGAAAAAAAAAACATTCTTGTTTTTCTTGCGATGCATGCAAATGACACTACTAACGTTGTAGGTGAAACTGTTTAATTGCAGTTTCATATACAGTATTAAACACAACAGAATCATGATGATAAATACTAATCTAACTGTGCAAGATTGAGACACGCATGCAACTACTCATGTAGGTGATCAGTATGGAACTGCTCACACGGTGAATTAACTCTTAATTCAGTCATACAGTGCTCCATTCAGTCTTAAGTAGTTGGACCTGCCTAAGCAGTGGTGTTTATTCAGTACCAGGTACCAGTACTCCGAGCAGCTGTCTGAAGACCAGTCATTGCACTGGCCTCAAATGTCACCAAAATTTCACACCATGTTTTGATTATATCAATTGGTCTGAGAATCTTAAGATTTAAAGATTTTTTCCGAAAGTTGCAGGAGGATGAATATAATGGGTCGTTTTATTATTTCTTTTTTTAATTTTTATTTGATAAATAAAATAAAGTCACGGTCCCAGTAAGTTGATCGTTTGATAAATTCAGCTCCGCACACACACACATACACACACACACCTGTCCTTTGGTGCTATCTACACATGAAGTCTGGCTGTTATCCCTGAGCTTACAGACAGCATCTTTAATCACCTTGGCATGGTCACCTAGAATGAGGCTTAGTGGCAGACGTGAAATTGCAGACACCCAGGACAGTTTTAGAAGAGAACTTGAAAAGGGCAGAGGACCTCTGCTCTCGTCTCAGGCTCTGGGCTGTACAGCGCATTTCAAAGCCGTGACTCGGACTACATCTCACCACACTTCTGAGGAAACCTGCCTCACTGCACAGACTAGCAGACCAGAGGAGCAAGACAGAGCAAGACCGAGCGTGAGGGGGGAGAGAAGAACATACTATCCTTCATTTCCTGCACTTCAAAGGTACCTCCACTGATGTGTATGGCGATCTGAGGTTCATCCTGTCCTGCCACGCCACCCCCCTCCTCTCTTCTTGCCCCGCCCCCCCCCCTCTCTTCTTGCCCCGCCACCCCCTCCCCTCTCTTCTTGCCACCCCCCCTCCCCTCTCTTCTTGCCCCGCCACCCCCTCCCCTCTCTTCTTGCCACGCCACCCCCCCTCTCTTCTTGCCATGCCACCCCCCCCTCTCTTCTTGCCACGCCACCCCCCCCCCCTCTCTTCTTGCCACGCCACCCCCCCCCTCCCCTCTCTGCTTGCCACCCCCCCATCCCTTCGCTTCCTCCTCATATAGCAGGGCTTGTTTGCATAAACAGCCACCACTTCTAAACCTTATTACGTACATGTTTGCACACTGCTGCCTGAGTTTGACTGTGGGCCAGAATGGGGGGAATTGTGAAATGTGAATGTACACATGTACAGTACAGCTGTGTTGTGGTGTCTGTCCAGAAGCAGGTCAATACACCTTAAGGACACGGCAATCATCTAGACAAAATCTACAATATCAATATCAACAAAACCTACATAATAACTCACCACAAATCTGCTACTATTAGATTCTTAGATATGCTGGGTCTTACGTTTTATTCTACTTAAGGGGTTTGACAGGTCTAAATGACGTACTCTGTTACTTGCAAAACATGAGTGTCTTAATCATTTTCCCCCATGTTGTAGCATTTATCATTTTTATTTATTTTCTGGAACCATCTCCATACTCAAATTAATTTATCCTAAGACTCTATTACTAGCACATTCAGAATGTGTGTGTGTGATGTTTGTGTGCATTGTAGGCGTAGATCTATTAATTACTTTAATTATATGAGTGGGGCAACTGTAGCTGCAATGTCATTTTCCTCAAGGTATCAAGGCATCTGCCAGTATATGTTACATCAAACAGTGTGTATTCACTTATACGCTTGCTGTATGCACCCTCCCCCAAATGTGTGTGTGTGTGTGTGTGTGCGTACACACACACGCACACACATATAAACAGATATGCATGCAAACACCAGTTAGGCCTTGCAAACTTATTTGCATCATTACGTTCAGTGGGAATTCACATGAAAATAAGCACTAAATATAAAAATAAAAAATTCTATACATTTTTAAAAATAATTTCTTAACAGAAGCGTAGTGTGTTTTTTAACACTGTACCTCTGCAGTTTTTACCAGATAACATCCAGACATTTAAAGAACGATTAGTACTTTGGATATAATTTTCAGGTTTTTCTTTTTTTATGGAGGGAAGGAAGAAAATGTTAAAGGCCCCCAAACAACGTTACCTTTATCATCCTTTTGACACTTATTTTTTATTAAACATTGCATGTATATTTTTTCTTTGATGGTGAAGGAAAATAGTAACATGCTTACTGGTTACTTTTTTGAATATTATTGACATAAGTCACTAGAATTTATTAGAGGATAATACAGGTTCTACTAGCCAAAACCACTTAGAAATATCTAAGATACGTTTATGTTTCACATTTTCAGGAACGAAATATATTTATCATCATCGCATGAATCAGTTTTATAGGGTGACATACTTTTGTATGCATAAAGACCCAGGCCTACTCTAGGCAGCTATGCCATGACGCTATAAATTTAACAAAACGTTTAAACTATCAAAAGGTGAACATCAACGAGTTGTAGCGGTAATTAGAGGAATCTAAGTAGTACACTGACATATTTTACACTGATGTACTGCATATTCACTAGATTAATCACCTACAACTACTGTTGTCACTGTACTCGCATTACTCCCTCGGTAGTCCTGGTGTTTTAGCTTTGCTTTCTTCTGCAGCGCCTGTTTAGACGTGTTCGTGTTCTGAAACAACTACAGGCTTTATTCTTGTCAGTTTCCATTTTTCTTAAAAGGTGAGATGTTTCGTTTACCTTTTCAGACTCTTTTAAAATCAAGAATAAAGCAGCTGACAATTAGCAGTTCAAGAAACTCTTGGCCTAAATGACCTCTTTCGTTTCGCTATATTCATCTCGCTTAATTAGACTTCTAAATTTAAGAGGCCCCACGCAGGGGCTCGGTTTCCTATCCACATGCTTCAGTTGGCACCGACCGCTTTATTCACTGGGCATCCCGCAAGTGATTTCTTCCTTGCATAACCTTAAATTACACTTGACGTGAACGCGCTGCACTAAGTATAGGCTATCGCTGACATCCTATGACACGTGTAACCTTCCTTAATAAATTCATACTGAACTGAACCTGTCATCTGCATGACTAACTTCTAGTTGTCATCTTGGTAAAACCATTACTCCAGGAGTGCGTATGTGCAGCGCCACACTAGACGAAGCGCAAACTTTAATGTTAATGTCTGCAAGCTTGTAAACTGCATGTGTGCCCGGGTTTCACTTAGTCTACTTACCTTCCCTGTTTTGTAATGATCATCTCAGTCTGGTATTTGTGAAACTTTGCCCAAAGCGGGTAGTTGTTCAGGAGGACTTGCGTTTTCCCGCACACCTGTACACCAGGTAAAGAATACAGTGGTGCGCGTGGGTACCCATGTTGAAAATGTGTGGGGAAACTGTCCGCGCTGCCTGTGCAGATTTCTTTACTGTTCGTTGAATATCCGTCTGCCCCTGTCGGCACATACCCCTGTCCTGTCCCGCTCCTGGTGGGCGGCCGAACACCGCTAAAATGACAGTTACTGAGTGGAGTCGCTGAGTAAAATCTTCCCGTCTGCGCTCCGAACCCGGCGACACTCTGATCTGCGTGGTATGGCAGTGACAAACTGTCATGTCCATTTTGAATAGAATCTTGATAGTAAAACCTAGTGTCTTGGATGCCCATTTTGAAGTCCGCTAGCTCCTTGCTTCGGTGAAGGTGACCGCTCACATCGACGTCTTTTGCGAAACTTTGCGCGTCAGTTCCATTCAACATATTGAGATAGAAATTACAAGCTATGCCGCCCATCTGCAGCCCTGGTGTGAGCGCACGTGCAGGATCATATGTCGACTGGTTGTCTTCACTGCCCACTAAAATAAATTTCCTTGAAAATAACTTTCAAGTAAATGGCTAAAAGAAAGTGAACACTTTACTAACTTTGCGTTGCAAAAGCTTCCGACTTCTGAAAACTGGTCCTGCCTCATTTACGGATAAAAGACGACTAGTCCCATTAAAAAAAACAATATTAGGAGTAAACTTTATTTATATGATTATACTGGATATATCTCTATATTTTTTCCAGTTCAGAATGAGCCCTGCGGAATCAAACACATGCAGCCTCAGCCTATATACATATCTCGACTAGTAATTACAAGGAGGTGGGACTCGGGCGCGAGCTGGACGGTGATAGGGTTGATATTTGAGCACAGGCCTACCCCTATTTCCCTCGGCTCAGAAATTACAAACCTTAATATTACTTCAGTAAACACTCGAAGATACGTAAATTTGACTAGTTTGTTAAAACACACATCACGTTTAATGCTGTTAAAAAACACACACACACACAAGAAAATTTGCCTTTAGTGTGTTAAATATCCCTTTCGGATTCTGACATAAAAATGCTCTCTATGTGTTTTTCTGAGCTTGATAACTTTCGTTTACAGACCAAACTACAGCAAAACTGATTTATGATTAGACCGGTGGGTTTCATCCTACAATGAAAGGAAAAAGACAACGTTTCAAACACATATGCCTAGATCAAATGTAAGTAATAAATTACACATTGGTAATATACAATGTATGGAAGAGATTTACTGTAACATTGTCAAAGCATCTTAAAAGTTATTTTAGAGGGATAAATGGTAGGAATCTCATTAGGGAATACAAGCAATAAATGTGTAGATGCCTATGTATTTCTATCCGCTGACAAATAGGACATAAGTCGAATGTTATATAATCTTAGATATGGCAGGGGGATAATCTAAAAATCCTATGATACCTCTAGGCTCACTCGTAGTGAGTTGTGTCTAATTACAATCAGAAATCTTAGAAACTTCGCAAATGTTAAAATAATAAAGCAAAACAAAAAGCAAAAAGCAAACAAAAGCAAACAAAGAAATTAAAAACAACAACAAATAAGTACAAAAACAAGCAGTAACAGCCATGAACCAGCATAAAATAAACAAATAAAAATATCTTTTTAAACGCATTTAACAAATGCAAACAAAGGCAGACATCAACTGCAGTAAATAAATAAATCAATCAATCAATAGGAGTCTTGGATACCACAGTTCACAACAGTGCAATTACAATTTACATTTAGATAGATACTTTATTGATCCCAGGGGGAAATTCTTGTCTCATCCAGTAGCAGATAGACATAGTACACAGAGTTATAGCAGAAGGAAATATATATACACACACACACACACACACACACACACACACATGCACACACACACACACACACACACACACACACACACACACACACACACACACACACACACACACACACACACACACACACACACACACACACACACATAGAGGCATGCACAAAAAGCAAAAAGACAGAAAGAGTCCCCCCCCACAAGTATAGGTATGACACAGTTCTCTCTTGGTGCTGTCACTACTCTTAATTCCACTTTTGTTGCCTCTCCTAGCAAGGTGAGCTCACAAGGTCGCATGTTGAACTCATTGGTGTTGACACCCACGGCGGGAGCTGCTAGTCCTCTGTGTCAAACTGGCTGAGCGACTTCCCCGTGCCTGAGAGGCTGGGCACAACCTCAGTTTAAATCCACTGCCCTCCTGCTGCCCAGAGCACAGGTGTCCTCACCTTGTGTCCACACTCAACTGTCCCCTGCATGTCCACCTCAGTCCGCCGCACTTTTGAGTGACAGGGATCTGCATGTCAAGTCATCACAGTGATAACCGGCACATGACAGTTTTGTTTTCTATCAACAAGGGAGTTTAAACTCTCATGAGGCCATTTCACCAAAGTTTTCTTTGTTTCAGTAATATAGTGTGACTAAACATAGGCTATGGCTTATATATTGATTATATGTTGATGTCTTATGTGAGATTTTCGATCTTTAAGAAAAATAATGGAATAAAACATCGCTGTTCACTCCTGAACACTGAAAACATTTCAAATGCATGAAACCATGTACTATTTGTATGCTTCATCTAACCAGAGGCAGACATTCATTAAAGCTGTCTCAGTGATGGCCTTCTTGATTGGGTCTGTGAGGGGTGAAGCTGATATTGGCGCTCTTTATCAAGGCTGTCACATCACTTTGGGTAAAGTGTGATACATTTCTGAAAGCTGTCACATACGCACTTCCTGCATAGGCTAAGTTCACAGCACTAATAATCCGCCTTAAGCATCGGAATGCTTGTCAAGTAGTTGTCAGGACATGACTTTTGTAGGTAATCAATGAAAAGTGTGTATAACACCAGTATTTGGCATTTGTGAACATGTTTCTTCTTTTGTTATCTTCAGTAAGAAAATAATTATTTGGACAGTATTAAACATTCTTAGAAAACAAAGTCACGTGTGCGTCTTTCTGCAGTTTCAGTAAAGTATTTATGTGGTGTGATTATGAAAATCTGACTCATCGCGTGAGGTGTCATCACGTGAGGCACATTTTTAAATGCTAGAAATGTGTCTAGTTTTGCATGGTACCTATTTGCAGCCTTCGTTTTTGGTGCTTCTGTAGAGTTGAGGAGTCGTCTCCGTACGTTCTGTGCAGTGATTCTGCTGCGTTTCCCTGCAGGAGGAACAAAGTTCCCCCTCACCCTCTGCTCTTCCCTCAGAGAGACCAGGGTCGCCATGGATCCAGGGTGAAGACACAGGCCTGACACTGTACTCCGTCCTTCATGTCAACGAGCAGCGCACGCTGTATTGTCATAACCGCTGCGGTGGGTCAAAATTAGTTAAACTTCTTTGTACGTGATATAGGAAATGCTGGACGTCGCGGGACATGGTGAAAGATTCCTTTGGCAAAGGCTTCAACTGTAGAAGGGCTGAATAAATTCAGGAAATAAACCATGAAAGAGGAAGATGAAAATCCCTAGTGGCAGGAAAGCTCGGTGCGTTTTTGGGGATGGGCTGGTGTGGGTGAGATGTGGAGATGTGAGAAGGTATGAGAGACAGAAGTGGGACAGATCTCATAATCACTGTGTAAATAGCTCTGATTAGAGAGACCTAGCAGCATATGTTTTTTTTTCTCCAACCTAGTCCCTGCATTAGTACGTTCTGTCTGGGTGCAGGGACCTAATTAACACAACATATGTTTATTTGAATCCCCATGCCGGGTGTGAAAGGAGCCTTTCGGGAGAAGCCACCTACAGGGGCTGTGAATGCAGGGGGGGGGAGAGGAGACGCAGCAAAGTTAAGAGGTGTAGGAGAAAGAGTGAGAGAAAGAGAGAGAGCAGAAGAAGTGAGTGAGAGACAACTGGAGGAGAGTGGAGAGAAGATAACACTTCATGCTCTGCGGAATTCGCACCCGATATCACATGAACTCTTGGAGAAGTGCAAATGTATTCCACTGCAACCCAAGAAACAAACAAGCTGCCACTTCCTTAGTTTATTATTAGCTGGTAATCAATGCTTCGTCTGTTAGAGAGGGGAGAGGACTTGTGCCACGGTCATGCTCACTGGGGCCTGGGGAAGGTTGCAGTGGCCGAGCTGCTTGAGTTAAGTTCAATTATCATATATCGCTTCATAGAGTGAGATCCCTGTTGAACCTTCCATGTTCTGAGAGTGCTAACGATAATGACTGATTAACAATGAATTTAGATGGATATTAACCGAGTCTGACTAGTACAACTATGCCGTACATGTGCTTCCTGTCAAATGAAGATTCAATGTGACACAGGGCCACGATTTGCATACAATATATCACTTTGTGGCGACTACAGTGGTTCACGATGACATTATCCTTTGGCATTCCAATTCCTTTGGTCATGTCAGTATGCTGGTGGTGTCGAGGTTAGTGGCGTGGCGAACATTCTCTTACCCTCCTTTGGAACCATGTGGTTTCTCCCTGGATACGGTGTGTGCGGGCGGAGCGCAACTCTGCACACACAGCAACCACACGCCCAGACGCCACACATGACCTTTCCTGCTGCCAATGCCGTCAGTGCGAGATGGAGACCCAAACACATTCCCATTACAAACCATGTGTGCGTGTGTACAAACAGCTCACTTTGGGCTGCACCTCCAGGACTACGGTCCAGCGGCTCCACGTATGAACGCAGAGGCCTTTGCGCGTGTTCACAACGTCACCCGGCAACGTCCCCAAAATGATGCGATGCTTCCGTCAGCGCGGTTAAACTTGGTTTTCCCGTCAATGCTAAACAATCGAGCTAAAGAGGCTGTGGGCGCTACGCGGGGAATGCGCTGGCGGCGGTGTGTGGCGGTGGTGCTGTGTGGCCGTGCAGCACTGTGGCATGTGGTGTGAGGGAGGTCTCGGACATGAAATGCTTTGCTGTGCAGCGGCTGTGTTTGACGAGACACAGCAGCTGAGCTCTCGCCTTACATTCCTGCCGCTTGCCCCGACCGCGCAATCATCCCCCCCCCCCCCCCAAACAAAGCCCCTTTCCTGACTTGCCAACGGATGAGAATGCTCCCCCCCGTCTGCCGATCCCCACAGTCGCGCTCACAGACTCGCCCCTACCCCGCCATGCCCCGGCCACCGGAGGCGCGGGGCCACATTAAGAAGTCAGCGGCGCTGTCATTGTCCCCTGCGAGGTGCCGGACGATGTCGCGAGTGCTCAGCGGTGTGTCGGCGGCTCCTCGGCGGGCTGCTGGGGAAAGACGACTCTCTGAGGCGTGTGAGCGGACAGGCCGGCTTGGGTCACCCCTCTCTGTCTGTCCTGCGCAAAGTCATGAATGAGTGGGAGTGTGTCTGTCTGTGTCTGTTGGCCTGTGGCCTGGAAAAAGCATCAGGCTCAGTGTCATGCCTCATATACGTTAGGGAGCCGCGGCAGACATAAATCACCGTGGAGGCCATCTTTAAATCCACTTTTTTTTTATATAGGCTCTAACAAGACTTTATGAGCAGTGCTATTCTAATATACACAGACCAGAGGAGGAGTGAGCACGGCAAGTGTTCAGATGGTGTGGAGGAATGACGTCATCACCGACAGAAGAATATACAAATTTTAATTGATTTTTAATTGCCATGTATACAAGTGAGAATCTGCCAGTTCATGTGCAACAAAGGACTCTTGCTGACAATGAAATGTTGTGTCCCGAGGCACATGGGTTTAAAAAAGACATCAAGCACCCATGTACTGAGCAGATGCAATGTTGAGTGTAATTTCTTTTATTAATCTGTCGTCATATTCCATCACTGTTCACCCAGGGCGCTGTTGCGTGCTAAGAAAAGCACAGGGCTGGGTTAGTCACCTTTCTCAAGTTCACTGCAAGTTCAAGACACCTTAGCTTGGAGCGGAAGAGCGAAAACACTATAAATTGGTTGTGAAGTGAAGGGTGTCTTCTTTTTTCTGCCTGGTTTTGTGTACACTGGGGACATTTTAAATGAAAATCAAACAGGTTCTCGTGTATTTATTTAGAACAGTGCAGTCAGATGGTGATGACAGGGTTATGCATATGTAGTGCCACGGTAGGAATCATCTTTCTCTCCCAGTTACAACAGCACTACAAGTGATATATGTGGTAGATAAGAGAACTGGTTAACCATGTCATGGGAGGCATTTTTGTGTTGAAAATTGTTCTCTGTACTGAGGTAAGTTAATGAGATTATTTGTTCATGTACACCTTTAAATAAAATAAAAAATTAATAAATAAATAAAATAAATAAATTAAAAAATCAAATAAATACATTTATTCTCTGCAAGGAAATGCTACAGTTAGCCTAATAAGCTTGACATGACCTAACCAATCAAATGGGCTGATTAATCATTTACATATATAAGTAACTTTGAGTAAGGCCAGACCCCATTGGTGGACCCCTGTGTTGTCCATGAGCAAAGCTGCAAAGCACTGCTGATATACTGTATAGAACATTTCTACATACTAAAGATGCATTGCATGAAATCAGAGTAGGTTTTCATGTAATTGGAAGCCTTCCTGGAATGGTTAGTGCGGTGCATAGCACAATGATCCCCATACACATTCCCAGCATCTTCAGCCCTGTTAGAAAGGCATAGGAGTGGGGGAGTGAATAATTCCTGTTTAAACTATAGTATGTACTACTATGTACTATATACTACTCAGCCCTGTGAAAAAGTGGAAATGAAACATACACCAACCATAAAGGTCTCTCTGTGTTGAATGTGCAAGTCTGATGCAACCACCAAGTTCTCTTTATGGTTCACTGTGACCAAGTGAGACTCATGACTCCTTAATGTGGACTGGAGTGGTACTGGTGGATATAAGTACTGGGTGATGGCAGGTATCCAACCTGAAGCTACTGTCTTACTCTTGTCTTGAATGACCAGGAGAGAATGACTTTACCCAGCTGGGTTGGAAACACAAAGGCAAATGATGATAAATATTTTTGCCTAAATATACTTGAAACATTTATATGGGATACTGACGTCTGTAGGTTTGTGTTTTTATCTCCTACACTATGTCTGTAGGTTTGTGTTTTTATCTCCTACACTATGTCTATAGGTTTGTGTTTTTAACTCCTACACTATGTCTGTAGGTTTGTGTTTTTAACTCCTACACTATGTCTACAGGTTTGTGGTTTTAACTCCTACACTATGTCTGTAGGTTTGTGTTTTTATCTCCTACACTATGTCTGTAGGTTTGTGTTTTTAACTCCTACACTATGTCTGTAGGTTTGTGTTTTTATCTCCTACACTATGTCTATAGGTTTGTGTTTTTAACTCCTACACTATGTCTATAGGTTTGTGTTTTTAACTCCTACACTATGTCTATAGATTTTCTTCCAATATTTGGGTGAGTTTGTCTTTGGAAAAATCCTGTTTGTGGTCCAGTTTGCTTCTGTACTGATGCATCAAACATTAATTGTGTGCACATTTATAGGTTTGATATGCTAATTGAAATTACGTATTAGTTATACTTTTTTTCTTAATTCTTTTCCTAATTATATTTTTATGGAATAATATTCATTCATTCATTCATTATCCGTACCGCTTATTCCCGCTAGTCGGGTCACGGGGGGGCTGGAGCCAATCCCAGCATCTCCAGGCGAAGGCAGGGTACACCATGGGCAGTTCGCCAGTCCACCACATGGCCAACACGCACACACACACTCACACACTCACACCTATGGGCAATCTAGAGTGACCAATCAACCTAGGATGCATGTCTTTGGACTGTGGGAGGAAACCGGAGTACCCAGAGAAAACCCACGCAGGCACAGGGAGAACATGCAAACTCCACACAGAGCAGCCCAGACCGAGAATCGAACCCAGACCGCCTTGCTGTGAGGCGACAGTGCTAACCACCACACCACCATGCCGCCCCTTATTTTTATGGAATAATACTGAAAGAAAATTCGACTGGTGGAGCTTTTCCAGTGCAGATGCAGAGTCATTATTTAAATCTCATTTGTAAATTTGGAGACTGAGATGGCTGTTGAGAAACACTTACAAAACTGGCGTTTTTAAAGTTCCGATATTCTTGAAGTTCCGTTGTTCTTAAACTTCCGTTGTTCTTAAAGTTGTCTGTGATCCTCTAAGATCATTCAATATTGGAAAATGCACCCCTGAACTGGAAGACCCAGAGGTGTTTAGAGGGGCTGAAGTCAAGGCTCTGCAGGTTACTGGAGATCCTCCACACCAAACTCTCCCAACCATCTCCATCTTCACTTTGTCCACAAGGGCACAGTCAGCTTCGTTCCTCCTCCACCAGACTGCAACGGTGACACGATGCTTCCAATAGGTCGCTATCTTCTGGCATCTGCCAAACCCAGATCCATCCATCATTTTGCATGACAGTGAGGTTTGATTCAACATTCCAGAGACGACTTGCACTGCTCGGGAGTCGAGTGGTGGTGTGTTATACGCCACTCCAGCTGAGACCTGCCACTGCACACAGGGATCGAGGGTTTGCATGCAGGTGCCCGACTATGGCCTCGATCTGCTTGGTTTACCACTTTCTGAGTGAAATGTTGCTACTAAATGCTGCCATTCTACAGGTCTAGCAGGGTGGACATTTCACAAACTGACATGTGGTGCATGTGGGGCATTATGTGACAGGGGCACATTTAAAGTCGCTGAGCTTTCCAGGCATACTGGGAGTGTTTGTAGAGCTTACAGGGTTCTAATGGATGAAGAACGTAACGTACAGACTATAGAATATGTAAACTTGTCACAGTCTGTACAGATAATTATTTTGTGAGCTAATAGGAAGGGTTAGGGTTACCGGGTCTGGGATACCAGATCTCACTGAGGTGTCGTAGGTTAAATTCAGTGAAACACTAGAGAGGGTTTGGATTTGACAACACCAATGAAAGGCCTACGATGTGTTTGCCTTCAGTTATCTATTATTATGGCACGTACAGTTAATGGGAGAAGGGTAGCTAGGCCTTTATGTATTACCTAATGTCTTGGTCTTCTTAGTAGGTGGTATACGTTTCTGCAATCATTTAATTACCTACTTACCTTTAATTAAGTAGGTTCATTTAAGATGATTTAAGATAATTAGATATAGTTAAAATAATGAGCTTCAACAGCCGTTGAGCTTCAACAGTCAAACCAAACTATACAATACACTGCTGATGGGTTATCATATAGAATTCAAAAGTACATATATTACACCAGGCAACCCATCTTGATTTCCATAAATTCCTTATGTACAACCTCACGTGTAATGCAGTGAGACCAATAAAACTTGCAGTGACTTCAGAGTGAGCTTGCTGTATTTTCCGTGAGCCTCAGGTGTCCAGTTTCAGGTTGGTTCTGTAATATCGCTGCTCTGACACACTTGGCATAGGGGTTGAGTGTGCTGCAGCCTGTAGCAGTCACCCCCCGTGGGGTCGAAAAGTATATTTAGTCCCAGGCTAGGAAGGACCACTGTGGGAAAACGCATCCTCAGAGGGTAGCATGGTTCTGACAGAGGGCCCTTCAGGTCTGACAAGAGGTGAGACATCCTGCATTCCTGCTCTCTCTTTGGGATGTTTGCAAATTGCCGTTCTGGTAATTGACACGAATCTCATTAGGATTGTTTCTGAAGAAACACATTTAGAGCACTCTGGGCTGTGTGAGCTGTGTTGAGGTATACAGCTAGAGAAACTTTGGGAGCTATGTGAGGTGTGTGAGGTGTGTGAGGTGTTTGAGACGTATGAGTCATGTGAGGTGTGAAGTTTGCCATGAGACACTGAAAGCTCTGTGAGGTGTGTGAGGTGTGTGAGGTGCATGAGGCACATGAGGTGTGTGAGGTGTGTGAGGTGTACCATGAGACACTGAAAGCTGTGTGAAGTGTGTGACGCATGTGAGGTGTGCCATGAGTGAGGTGTGTCAGGTGTATGAGGTGTGTGAGATGTGTGAGGCGTGTGAGGTGCGTGAGGTGTGTAAGGTGAGTGAGGTGTGTGAGGTGCGTAAGGTGTGTGAGGTGTGTGAGGTGTGTAATGTGTGTGAAGTGTGTGAGGTGTGTGAGGTGTGTGAGACGCGTGAGGTGTGTGAGGCGTGTGAGGTGTGTGAGGTGTGTGAGGTGTGTGTGGTGTGTGAGGTGTGTGAGGTGTGTGAGGTGTGTGAGGTGTGTGAGGTGTGTGAGGTGTGTGTGGTGTGTGTGGTGTGTGAGGTGTGTGAGGTGTGTGAGGTGTGTGAGGTGTGTCATGAGTGATACCTAAGTGCTTCATTTTCAGCCTCTGATATGGCCTGTCATTAGTAAAAGAAACATTCTGGCAATGTTAAATTGCTGTCATAGCCTAATATATTATGTTGGAGGTGCTATAAGAAAGCTCAGTAAGTAGCACATAGGTGTAGTTGCAGTGACAAACCGAGGAATTTTTATGGATCTATCTAGAGTGGCAGTTGGAGTGTCTGAAAAGCTATTTAGGACCAACTTATGAGTACCTGCTGCTTTTTAAATGTAAAAATCTTACCTTTACACATAATATCTAATACAAAGGTATACTTTAAATAAAAAATACTGGTTTTGACAAACCATTCTGAATACATTGCAATATTAATTAAATATTTCTGCGTATAACTTTCTTACAACTGCTCAGTTGCTGCTGTTAAAGACTGTTGACAGCTACCTCTCCTACATGAACCCTTTTATATACCATCATTCTTTATTTACTGTGCTGCTGGGTCTACAATCAGTGTAATAAGACTGCAGTTGATTGAATGATTGACACATCTAGACATGCGAAAGGATGAACGTCTTGATTCAGGGGATGAAGAAGAAAAGCAGTAATGCACAAGCAGAAGAACCTCTGGCCATGATACCATGTAACACAAAGGGCGAAGACCTGGGCAGATTGGCTTAATGCTGTGTGCACATGTGTGTGTGTTTGTGTGTGTGTCTCCATATTCCCCAAGGCCCTGCTCACTCATCTTGCTCTTAAGCTGTGGCGTGAAGCAGACATTGACGTGTGCTTGTCCATGTGTGTGTTTATGCGTCTGGTGTATTTGTGTACGTATCTGTGACTGACAGCCAATCGGAGGGCACCGCTCAAAGGCGGCAAGCAGCGACACTAAAAGCCCGGGGGGGCGGCGACTGTCGCTGGTAGCTTAAAGCGCCATTTCATCTGACAACAGCTTGCCAACCAGCGGTCTTGCCCGAGTCTCGTCTCCCCAAATTTATCTGGCTTTATCAGTATCAATCATTCAGATCATTTATTTTTAGTGTAAGACTCTGGCCCACTAACGAGCGCCTCTGCTGGCCCTGGCACTCTGCCAGCAGACACCTCCTCTGACAATCGCAGGGCTGTAGTCAACACGCATTAAGCGCCTCCACCCAAATCTCACATCCTGTCATGCTCCTGCTGAAGCTCTGAGGCTTATTGGACGGGTGTTCCAAGGCCGAACAGTTGCAGAACGGTCAGGTCTGAGCATCAGACTGCACTTCCTGTAAAGTGTGAAACTGTCATGTTTTGTATATATTTGTTCTCTTTTTTTGTTGTTGCTGGTGTGCAGACTTGCATTGCTGTGCTTGCGTTAAAATTTGTGATGTTATTTCTCTAGTAGTAATACTACTGTGGTACTTCTGTATGTGGATCACTTAGTAAAGGATCTGTACTACTACCGGTCAGTGTGTGTGTGTGTGTGTGTGTGTGTTTGTGTGTGTGTGTGTGCCTATCTGTCTTTGAGGGCTCCATGTGAATGCACTATGCTTTGTGGCAGGCAAAGCACCTCACCAGTGCACAAGGACGAGGGATTTATTTTGTTGGTTTATGTATCCTTGTTCCCGGGGTTCTCGGGACAGTTCAGTTTTCTAGTAACCCAGCCGACGTCACATGGCTATTCTGGCTGGTCAGTTGTGACAGCCGGCCAGCAACAGCAACGTCAGGGCAGGAATGGTGCCTGGGGGTGGGGGGGGGTGGGGGTAGGTTGGGGGTTGGGGGGGGGGGGTTGGGCCACAGCCGCTGATCCTGACAGAGGAAGTGGAGACGGGGGCTCTCCTGTTTCACTGGAAAGGCTGGTGCTGGTAGGGGGACATGGGCCCTGTGGTTACATGAGGAGGAGAGGGGACAGAGGCAGGAAGAGGGGTGGGCAAGGTATTCAGCTGTGGTGCCAGCAGACCCTCTGGCATGCTGCATTCCTTGAGATCAACACCACGGTGTTTCCTTTCACCCCCCCCCTCACTCACCCCCACCTTCACCAGCCTGCTCACTGTCCCCTGCTCCACCAATACCACCATCATGGCCCTCCACTGCGATCCGGCTTCCGCTCTCCGGGGAGGCTCATCAGGGTCAGTACAGAACCATTAGCCTTGGCCTTGGCAGTCTCACCGACACCGCGCTACGCCCCAGCTTGCCTACTGATATTCCACCTTTGCAATCACGATGGAAATTAGTTCTTTGGGTTCACACACTGCTAAAACGTGTGTATCATGTGCGGACGTTTAAAATACAACGTAACAAAGTAAAACTTGAAACGCACGCACCAATTTTTTAAAAATTATTAAAGATGTGTGTTTGTGAAGCCACTGAAAGCCCAGTGTTGAAATGACATTCATGTCCATGATGAGTGTACATAAACGTCTGACACACAGCTCACAAAGCAGGCTAGCCCGTTTGCCAGCATCAGCATGTGAGGCAGTAAATTAAGAGCATCTAAGGGCTGTGGCAAAATCATCAGGTTTAACAGCTTCCTCCTGCATTCGCAGCAGTGTCAGTGGCCAACCAGGGTCTGATTCTGCCCTGTGCCGTTCCATGGAAGACCGTCGTATACTTAACAACAGAACTGCTCGCGCTACACTTCATTAAAGAGCAGAAGTCCTTTAAGAATCACACATGCACAACACTTTAATTGCACAGAGCATGAAATCTTTCAAAGTCGCCACTAGTTGGGTGGGCACTACTGCACACGCTCAGAGGAAGCTCATTTTAAACTGCCATATCAGCCTTTTCAGATATTTTTAGAAATCAAATGTAAACGATGAATTGACCAATCACAGGGTTTCAAAAATATAATTTTTAAATCTTCTTCTTTGGCAAAATGATCTAAACAAGTCATTTCTAGCATAATAATTTTCAGAAGCATTATTGAGCTCCTTTTTCTTCATGCATTAAAGATCCGTGTAGTTAAATGGACATGCACATATGCAAGCACACGCACATAAACCATCCTGAATCTCAGGTTACAGACCACATGCTCCTCCCCTCCACACACCCTGAAAGAAACACCATTAATGAGTTAATGGTGATTACTGAGTGACATTAAAAATGACAGCAGCAGTTATATAGAGTGACTCTCTACTTCAGCTGCATAGCACACACCTGAATTCGGTGTTGCCTGCTGAAACTCTGCATTAAAAGCACAGCAACTGTGTGTGTGTGTGTGTGTGTGAGGAGTGATTGAGCTATACTGAGGGCAAGCAGGGAGGGGTGTTGTGCAGGGGGCTGACTACAGCACTCAGAGTTCAGGTTCACTCCTATTTTAATCACAATTGAAAATCAGTATATCAAGTTCAACTCACATGCTGTCATAGGTTTAAAACATCCAAACACTCAATGTATTGTAGCTACTTAAGATTGAGAAGAGAACGGTGCTGGTTCACTTGACGGATAACCGATAACTGGAACTAGATTAAGACTACAGCAACAACTTGGTTAATTGTGCTCACTGATGGTAAGAAATGTATGTCTTCATCGAGATTATCACTACATGTAAACTCTAAAGATATAAATAAAATCACATTCATTTATAGCACCTATATTGATTATTGCTTTATCTCAGTGTATATGAAATTGAGACTGAATAAACAATTTGTCATGAGTTAAATATGCAGCGGTCTCTGATGTGCTGTGTTCTGATCCATTACCTTTTCACTATGATCACTATGTAAGTCCCGCCTCTTTCCAAGACACTTTGTGAATGTCTTCCAGAAAATGCTTTTATGTAAATCATCATCACATAACGATGATTGTGTGCTTGTTTCTTCAGTCCTGGCTGCGAAGTCATGCGCAGCTGGACAGCCATGAGGTCAGGAGCCATAGCAGCTGGACAGCCAATGAGGGCAGGGGTCGTAGGTGAAATGTGGGCCAGAACGTCAAGACTGCCAGAGGTAAGCTTTATTAAAACAAATTACTGCCATGATGTTACCATATATCCAGTCATCTCACATCCAGCCTGAGAAGATACAAACTGTTTGCTAATAAAAACATATATGTTTATTATTAAGTTGCTTTAATTAGTTATTTTTCATCACTTGGAAACCATTTATTCAGATATGTTACTTTACTCTGAAAACCACACCAAAAATGAAATGAAGGGAAATGTTTTGAATTAAGGAAATATGAAGAAATGACTGGAAAATAAATTTAAATCACTGTAAACTGGCAAATTAAAGATTTTTTTATTTTACTGTCGAGTAAATAAAATAAAAAATGGGAATGCATTATTAAAGTTAACAATACTGTTAAAGCAATAAAAGTATATTATTTTTGAATGTTTTACACACATTTCAGAAACTTATTTTCTAAAATGCTCAAAGCTATCAGCTGTACTTTTATGCTGTAATGTTACATACATCGTTAGCATAATGAAAGTCCATCTGCAAAGTTATAATAAATATTTCCAGCAGAGAATATTATGTAATATATGATTTTTAAACATCCCCATACGCTGTTTTCTTCACACTGCTGAAATAAATTCAAAATAAAATGTCACAATGAAACTTGCATTAATAAACAGGGATAATGAATTAAAAGTGTTATGACTTATTGAAATATTTAAGTTCCTTATAGAAGGGCTTGAAGTAAGGCCACGCACCTGTCACTGAACATGCGATGGCAATATGTAAAAAAGCATTTCAGCTGAGTTATATGGTATTCTAACCAGCTGAATGGGGACTCTGCTTACGGCCCTTATTTTGACTTCTAGTAACATGTAATATGGACTAAGACAAAATGACTTGAATTATGACGCCCAGTCTGGTTTTTAATCTTCAGACTGTAGCTGACGTAGTGATCGACTAACATCTTGAATGTTATGTGAGGCTGTCTTCTTCATACTACTCTTGCTGCCTTGGTTATCCTCTCCCTCTGCCACCATTTCCACATCCTTTCTTCACGCTAAGGCAGTTAGCACATTAGCACATTAGTTACTCATTCTGCTTGTTGCTGTTTACAGTTTTGCATAATTATTTACACACCACGACTGGAAGTTGGAACAAAATTTTAAAGTCTTCCGCTCGTGTACCAAATTCCTAAACGAAGTTGGCAAAAAACGCTAATCTTTTTTGCGAAACACCACACAGCGTTCTCTACATCAATCAGGCTGAACATTCAAAAGTAAAAGTGCTTGTATTTGACGTTCGGGGGTCCTGAGGATATCAGAGAGCAAGCAGGACCTACGTGATGTGCGGCCCACTTCTGAGCCCGAACGCGGTCAGAGTGTGAGGAAAGCCGAGCTGTCGGCCTGGTGATGCCATCGTCCACACACTCGGAAATGCGGAGCTGTCCTCAGTGTAGTTGACCTGTGCTGCAGGGCTGTGTCATTTTGTATTGAAGAATGAGGCAGAATCTTCATGCGTGAGTCATCTATAGCATCTATAGAAGAGCTCGATGTGCCAGTCCCAGTCTCCTCCCACCTCACCAAGAAAGATCAAAGACGAGGTATATGGCAATTTTGACTTAGGGGCTTTACATGGCTGGATGTGTAGACACCCGCATTACATTATCAGCAATGTAGAAAGGGATCTGTGCTGTGTGGTACATACCGCACAGTTATCAAGGTCTAAGAGTGAAAATGGGAAAGGTCAAATCCTACTGAAGATTTCTTCGTATTTGTTTAGTGAGTACGTCAGGGAAAGGGCCAACCATATGAATGCATGTGCATATGATGGAGGAATGGTGGAGCACTCAGTTCTTTCTTTAAAGTAACAATAAGACATCCACCCGTGTGGGCCGCTCCTATGCCAACCTAAAACATGCAGAAGTAAACGATACTTTGTCAGACGTGGCAGGTTGTATCTGCTTAGGTATTATATTTTGAATAGCCAGATACTGTTGTTGATGTTGACATGTTCTGATTTCCCAGTATGGACCCAGATGTATAGGATAAGCTCTTAGTTGTTTGCCTTGATGCAGTTGCATATTAATCACACCAAATGTCAGTTTTATATATGAAATGTGTACTTAGAGAAGGAACATTTTGTGAAGTAGAGAAACATTTAACAAGCTTGTAATTAAAGTCAGTCCATGAAACTTTGTTGACAGTTTTATTCTAGTGACACAGGCAAAAGACATATTATTGATTATTATTAATAGCTGTGCCAATGTGCAATAACAGTGTGTAAGAAATGAAGAAAACGAATGAATCTATGAATATTAACAGCTATGGGGGAATTAATTAATAGTAATTCATAAGTGGGAAAATGATGCGTTTGATGAAGGTCCCTGTGAAGTGTATGTTTACTGCTGCGAAGTGACTCATCATTTCTGAGAAGGACTGGTCCATTAAACCATCACCACCTCCTTAAACCATGACGTTCACACACACCAGTTACAGTCCCTTCAGCAGAGACAGAGCTACTGGTAATGTGAAATTGTTCAGCACTTTTTAATGGGGTTAAAAATAATCAGACTCCTCAGAATCATCAGAATCATGTCACTTCGCTACGATGTTGTCTGGTACATTATTTACATAGTTGGTGTAATGACACCAGGTCAGCTGACTGAATTGTAATGGAAAATAAAATAAATTGAACGCAAAATAAACCTGTAGAGTTTATACCGCAGTTAGAGTCTAATATGAAGACCCAGTGAAGTGAATTTTAGCCAAATGAAATGTGAAGAAGCAAAATTGTATTCTAAGTAATAATTTCACAGTAAGCAGTTTGTATGTATGTATATATGTATTAGTTTGTATGTATGTGTATGAATATAAGTACCAGTCTTTGAGTGAGTTTGTGGTTGTGAAATCCTGTGTGAATTTGTGCTTTCCTGTGCTTGTCATGGGTTCCGTTGTATTTGTGTATACCTGTGTGAGTGTGCATGTGTGTGCACTTATTTTAGGTTTTTTGTGTGTGTGTGTGTGTGTGGATTACAGTATTCAGAGGTGTTTGTGTGTGTATTTGTATGTCTATGATTTTGTTTACCTGTATGCTGGTTGAATATATGTAATAGTTTCTGGCTGATCTTTTGGATTTGTGTTTCTATATATGCATGTGTGTATATGTGTGTTTATGTGTGTTTAAAGAGCTTCCTGCAAATGTGTGTGTGTGTGTGTTTGTGTCTGCGTGTGTTAGAGAGCTTCCTGTGAATGTGTATATGCGTGGGTGCAGGGTGGATGTCTGTCGGCTGGTGTTACGCTGACGCTGAGTGGTCTGGCCTGTGTACCTGCAGGGTGCTCTCTCTCATCAGCAGCATTAGGCCCCAGTGCATGATGGGTGCTGACCCCGGGGGTGGGCCACTGCTGACCTCAGCCCACACCCTGCTGGCTGCTCCCCCACACTGACACTGCTCACTCTTCCGTCTCTGCTGTCGGTGGTGCACGTGCAGCTTGCAAGCACCCTCACCGTCACTGCAGAGCCCTGCTTCCCAGCAGAGCATGCTGGGTAACCCCAGGCTTCGAAAGATGAATGGCCAACGCCGCATTCTCCGAATTCGGAGCTATCATTTGAGGTTCTGTTTTTAAAGGATTGCTCTGCATATATATATATATATATATATATATATATATATATGTCGCTGACTAAAAAAACTGGTGTTTGAGAAGACACGCGGGTAGCGCATACTTAGGCACATGCAGGATGAGCGCAGTATTAAAACAGCACTGATGTGGACACGTAGAGGGAGGTGGGGGAAATGTGAAGTGACACAGGCCCTTTGTGTGGGAGCTGACATGGCACAAGCCTGACACGGTGCTCCCTCTAGGGGTTATAACCTCCAGTCAGAACCAATTGCTAAAAGTAGGTCAGGAGGAAGAGGCGGAGGGAAAGATTGAAGGATGGAGGGGTGAAGGGAGAGATACAGGAGAAACTGGTAAGAGAGCCAGAGAGAGAGATTAAAGGTGATTGGTGGAACGAAAAGGTGTGCTTGCGGGGTGGTTGGCAGACAAATGCGCCCAGGTAGAAAGTGTGAAGCAGGTAGGTGGGGCCATGTGGGGGCGGGGCCGTGCGAGGGCGGGGCATGCGTGGGTGCAGGGTGAGCTGGGGCCAGTTCTTATGGAGGAACCACAGAGCTGAAGTGCTGCTGCTCTCAGTGCATGTGTTGTGTGGCATTCCAGCACCCAGCTTGTGACAGGGCATCAGAGAAGGCCACAGCTGGCAGCATGCACACTTACACACACACACACACACACACACACTCACACACGCGTGCATATACACACACAGCTGCTTCCAGAGTCACAGCACACATACTCACATAGTCTTGTGCATGCACTGTTTGCTTCTGCAGCAGAGCAGGTGGTATGTGTTACAGGATATTTTCACTAAATATGATGGTACGTTTACTACATGCTAAACATTTATTTGGTGAAATATACATTGATTTTGCAGCATTGCATTTTGCAGCACTGCAATGCTTTAAGAGGAAGCTGAGAAAGACAGGTAGCAGCAAGACAGGAAGCACCAACAGGTATTAATGTGGTTTCTGCTGATAGCACACCCACCTGGGCTCCTGCGTTACACTCGGTCATGCTTTGGGAACACAGATGGTGATTGTGGCTGCGTTGGACCTCTAGTCATACCTGCAGACTCCCACCAGAAGGGCTCGTTTGACTCTCAGCTGCCATTTTATCACACACTGACCCTTGTTAATTAAAATTAACATCTGTCGCCGTAGCAATGACTTGTTACGTCAGATGGAATCAACTTTGTGTCAAGAAGCCCTGGGGTCTCCGGCCCTAACGAGCTTAAGATCCTAATTAGGCACACAGGGTCTGAGGGGGCAGGAGGGGCAGGAGGGGCCACAGCGGGTCCTGCTGGGGTGAGCGTGGCCCCAGGGGGCAACGGTATTTATACTTCATGCACCTATGACACACATGGTGTGGGTGAGACGAGAGTGGTGCTGGACCCCTCCTTCTCCAGCCATTACAACCACTATCAGTCCAGAGAGAGGTGGAGGGCACCAAGAAGAGGTAGAAGGTAGAGAAAGAGAGAAAGGGAGAGAGGGAGAGAGAGAGAGAGAGAGAGAGAGAGAGACAGACAGAGAGAGACAAACAGACAGACAGAGACAGAGAGAGACATAGAGAGAAAGAGAGAGAGAGACAGCCAGGTCAGTATTAGTGTTGGTGTATAGCGTACCAGGGTTTAAGGAGCAATAGAAGAGCAGAGAGCTGAAATAGAGAAAAGAGATGTAGAGTGGTACAAAGTGAAAGGGCTGGTTGAAGTCGTATGGTTTTGATAAAAACGTGGTTCCTGCTGAATATTTAACATTTTTCTGTTGATGAAAGCAAGCTAGATAGATTGTTTGAATTCTTCATCTGGTGTCCTCCACCGGGGCGGGTCAGTGTGAGCGCTGGCATTTAATGAGCTGACTACAAGAGCGAACTACAAGAGCTGACTACACTGACTACAAGCTTGCAGAGCCTGTAAGAGCCTGTGGGTTTCCCGCAGTTCCATTCTTATGAGTTGTGGTTTCAGTGGCTGATGTATTTTTTACACTGGCAACATTAAAGTAAATACAAACATCTGCAGAACAATGCAGTGAGTGTGCAGATATGGAAAGTTATACTAGATTCCTTTTTTTTTTCCAGGGTGTCGTTGCGTTTCATTGGCTGCCCGGGCCTCGTCGCCGCTGAGCTCACGGGCGTGGTGACAGCCCCCTGCCCGTGGCACGGCCTCTCATTCGTAGGTGTCACCTCATGTTCGTGTTGCTGTGCAGGAGAGCGTTAGCTCTGTGCATGACAAACCTTTGGGTGGATGTGTGGTGGTTCGGATGTGGACGGGGGCTCCACCTTGGAGAGTGGGCGGAGGCGGCGGTGGTAGAGAGGAGAGGAGTGCAGTCAGGGATGGGTCGGACATATGTCACCAGCACAGGGGTGACATGAGGAGACATCCCAGCCAGGCAGACACTAAGTCTTTGTGAAGGCCTAGACATGGAAGGGACGTAGACGTGTGTAGAGCTGCTCCTGGTGGCGTCTTCTGGATCATGGGGCATGAAGCTGCCATGACAGCAGCACCGATATGAGCTGCGTCTGGCTCACGGCCAGGTTGCCACTGCCATGTTGCCACAGCCAGGTTGCCACGGCCAGGTTGCCACGGCCATGTTGCCACGGCCAGGTTGCCATGTTGCCAATGAGAGGAAGTGGAGTTGGGGCAACAACCCTCCCACCTGCGATCTG
Organism: Brachyhypopomus occidentalis; assembly: GCA_020368025.1. Lineage (NCBI taxonomy): Eukaryota > Metazoa > Chordata > Actinopteri > Gymnotiformes > Hypopomidae > Brachyhypopomus > Brachyhypopomus occidentalis. Next base: position 2,636,759 of record JAGXOD010001377.1, read on the forward strand.
ACTGTTTGCCCTCTGCCTCTCTCTCCAGCCCATATAAACTCTGTTTGTGTTTCACTTGATTCAGTTCTAAGTACCTCCTCATCTTCTCTCCCATCCTCCTCATCCTCTTCCTCCTCATCTTCATCCTCCTCATCCTCCTCATCCTCATCCTCCTCTTCCTCCTCATCTTCATCCTCCTCATCCTCCTCATCCTCATCCTCCTCATCCTCATCCTCCTCATCTTCCTCCTCATCCTCCTCATCCTCATCCTCCTCATCTTCATCATCCTCCTCATCCTCATCCTCCTCATCTTCATCTTCATCTTCCTCCTCCTCATCCTCCTCATCCTCCTCATCCTAATGAGGATACCTAAATACACAGTTTACAAGCTGGACACAACTGAGCAAAACATCGTAATAAGATGTGAAGTATTATTACTTTCTTAAGGAAGAATTGCTTTCATAATTCTGAAGTTGGATGGTCTACTTGTACAACATTTTGCACATTTGTTTTATTGTGGGACACTACCTCCCAGGTGTTTATGCATTAAAACAGAAACCTATACTATCCACTCAAACAATGCACCAATTCTCAAAATGTATCATATGTTTGTTTCTAGTTCGGACTGCAATTGCAAAGTACATTTTACAAAGCAGAACTTCCAATAGAGAGAAAAGAGATGATTTTAGTTACTGTATTTCATTTTGTATTTTTAAAAGACATTTAGCTTTCACATGTCAAAATATAGCTGTATATTTTAATTATGCATCTGACTACTATGTGTCTGATTACAGGTCAACGGATGGCACTATTAAAATGTCACTGTAACTTTAAAGACAAGGGTTCCCCGAGCGTAACTGTGCAGGTTAGCGTGCAAATGAAGCAGAGCCTACTCATTATCCTGAATATTAACACATGTACTACATGTGGCTTCATTTCTTCAATGTGTGATCCATTCTTCTAAATGGGATGAATGCAGTTATGAAATGACATCTTCAAAGGTGGAAGCCACGCAAATAGGACAAATGTTTGCGTTTAGCTTTCACCTCAGCCCTCTTCATCTCAGCCCTCTCTTGTGGTCTCATTCCTCATTCGGTTTTGTTTGTCAGTTAAAACAATTTTATGACTTTGTCACCATGACGTGTGGCAATGTAATTCTAATACATCTGTACCACTTACGGACAACTGAGCTCCACACGTTTAGTATTTAGAGACAGGCAGCCGTACACCTATATCACCTACTACGTTCTGTAAGTTTCTTCAGAATAGAGCATAAACATGGTTCAAAATGTTGATCAATGATTAGCAAAATGTCAAGGTGGAAAAAAGGGGAATGTTTGATGTCCTCTGCTGAACCTTAAACATAAAAACACCCTGAGGTAGGCTTGAAAACTCACCTTATATGTACTGCAGTTAAAACATGCATGTCTATTGGGAGTACCGTACTACTACATAAGCACTGAGAGGAAAGGCAGACTGAGTGAGCTGTATTGCCCATAGGCCACCATGCTAAACATGCACTAAATATAAAATCCCTGGAGGCAAAACAGCAGCAGCTGTAAGTGTAGATCACACCGAAAAACACAACAGTGCCGCCAGAACCAATTACCACCCCACTCTCCACCCAAACCTGCTTCTCCAACCATACCAGCCTCTCCACCCATACCTGCTTCTCCAACCATACCAGCCTCTCCACCCATACCTGCTTCTCCAACCATACCAGCCTCTCCACCCATACCTGCTTCTCCACCCATACCAGCCTCTCCACCCATACCTGCTTCTCCAACCATACCAGCCTCTCCAACCCATACCTGCTTCTCCAACCATACCAGCCTCTCCACCCATACCTGCTTCTCCAACCATACCAGCCTCTCCACCCATACCTGCTTCTCCAACCATACCAGCCTCTCCACCCATACCTGCTTCTCCACCCATACCAGCCTCTCCACCCATACCTGCTTCTCCACCCATACCAGCCTCTCCACCCATGCCTGCCTCTCCACCCATACCTGCCTCTCCATTCATACCTGCCTCTCCACCCATACCAGCCTCTCCACCCATACCTGCTTCTCCACCCATACCAGCCTCTCTACCCATACCTACTTCTCCACCCATACCAGCCTCTCCACCCATACCTGCTTCTCCACCCATACCAGCCTCTCCACCCATACCTGCTTCTCCAACCATACCAGCCTCTCCACCCATACCTGCTTCTCCAACCATACCAGCCTCTCCACCCATACCTGCTTCTCCACCCATACCAGCCTCTCCACCCATACCTGCTTCTCCTGAGGTCTTCTCAGGAAGTGCATATCACAGTTCAGTTGGCTTTCAGAGTTGCCATTGTTGGTTAGCATTTTCAGGAAACTAGCCTATTGTTTTTTTCACACCTGCCCCTGGAAGATTTAAAACCACAATTCCTTCACACAAAGGAACATTTCTACTATGGCTAAACACTCATTACACAAACATACACACACAATTATTACATAGAACTGTATGAGTTTACCAGCATCTTTACAATATAACTAATGTCTACTGATATGCTACATATGCTATTATTGACTTGTGATCAGGTGAGGAGCAGCAGAGCTATAAATAGCAGACTGCGAGAAGACTAACACTGGGGCAAAGTGGAAACAGCCCTGGTATTATGAGGGTTACTCTGGGATTATTATAGTTACTCCCCACAAGACTTAGCAAAGGCTTTTAACAGCTCTGTGTTGACCACAGAGCTTGCATGCCTCAGTTATTTCAGTTGAACATCTCAATTGCCAAAGATTTTCAGCTCTTTGTACTGTGTAATAATTTACAAAACGCTGATTATGTTCTCATTAATTATGTATTATTATAATTAATTATTAATTATATTGTCACTTTTCAAACGATTTTTTGCATTTTTATTAAGAAAACACAAAGCAGAAATGCTTCTTATTTTGTCTCTGGTGTGAAATTTATACTCCTGATTTTGGATTTAACTTTAGAAAAAAAAAGTCTCAAGTTAATGAGGTGTTGACAAGTGAGGGGAAATCAGGACGATTTAACAAGCAAAGGTGTCGGTTTGCTCTCAGTTTTCAGCGCTTATTCTGACAGGATCTGACAAGTTTCACCTCAGAATGCTATTTGTCCTGCTTTGATCATTCTTCAGTAAAGTCGAGTGAGTCATTCTTACCCCAGCCAACATGGGCGAATCCTACTGGTTGCTTCCTCACAGACAGTTGGAGAAAGATCAACACAACTCAGTAGATCACTCTGTCCTCTTACTGTGCTCAAAGGTCCTAAATTGTGTGGTTTTAAGTACTTGCTTGAAGATAAAAAGAGGATAATAAAACGAGACGTTTTTGCTAGCAATAAATATTGATTTCAAATGTGATATTTTCATTGGGACAATGTCAACACTTGGTCCTGAAATGATCCCTACAGAGCTTCCAAGATGTGCATAGTTAATATGGATATAAAAAACAGCGTATATGCATTATAACAGCCATCATCACCACCATCTGTTGTTTTGTTTTATATGGATTTTATGAAAAGGAGAAGAGGGGAAATGTTACTTTATGAAAACACACAGGCTGCAATGGTGATAATCATCAACCACTCCTGGCTAAGTAAAAGTGATACCATATTTAGAGAAAGGAATTAATGTGCTGTTGTAACCTTCACATTTCAATTAAAGACACTAAAGTTGCAGGGAGGGGAATTTCCTCAATCAGTGGGGATTTTTTTCTTAAGAAATAAAAAAAACCCAAAAAAGGGAGAATGATCCTATATCTGTATATGTACACACACACACACACACACACACACACACACACATATATATTACATATCTACTTATACTAAGGTAGTGATTTCCTACAGTGATTTCCTGCAGTGATTTAATCTTAGAACATGCCATTTTTTGTGCAATATTTAAAAAAATGGTATTAGATTCATATATGTGAAGGATATGATATTGATGGGCAATGTAATCATTTTTGGAAAAAAAAAATCATTTTATTTCATATAGCAAAATGTGCTGTTTAAATTACACAGCGAACAGAATTAACACACATAATTTTGCCACCTTCACATTTGTATTTTTTACATGTTTCTACAATTTCCATATTGCTGCTTTTGGAATAATGAAAAATAAATGAAGAAAATTAAAAAATGACTGTGTCATTGCTAATTATTATAACGTTCACCAAACTGCATGATTGAATTCTTAAATAAAAAATTCCTAATAAACAATTAGCTCAAATATTTCTTTTTTTTCATTTCAGTGGCATGTAGATCTAAATGACAACATTAAACAAGATAAAGTAGTCTGGAGATTTTAAACCAGTTGTTTGTGTACCATTTGTCACCCGCAACCGAAAGTGTGCTGTGTGCACACAGGAAGGTGGCGTGGAGGGGTGGGAGGTGATCTGTCACACCCCCAGCCCTGCAGGGGAAGGAGGCCGCATGTCTCCATTAGTGCTGTGAGGAAGCCAGACGCCCCAAGCTAAGAGCAAAGCCCCTCGCTTTACTCAGTGTTTCCAGTGCCCCCCAGCCCCCCTCCCCACCCCCGGCAGTGATTCGTCGGCCCTTCCTAACAATGCAGAGATGTTGTTCAGAACAACAGGGGTTATAAGTCATTCGTTTGTGGTCGGAATAAGTGGGAGCACTGCAGTTGTGACAAAGTGAGAAGTGTGAAGATCACATTAAACATTTGTGGAAAAGAAAAAAAAGCAATATTACTAATATTCCTGCTACTACTACTGACAATAAAAAGAATAATAAGACGACAAAGAAGACAATAAAGGCTTTAAGAGAATATAAAGTATGTGTTTGTGTGTGTGTGTGTGTGTGTGTGTGCACGTGTGTGTTAGAAAGACTGGCCCTGTAGATGTGTGACAGGCAGCATGGTATCTAGCAGACCCTGTTTATCAGCCATTTCTTTCAACATAAGCTCTCTAATTGCTCAGAAAATCTTTTGACTGCAGTTGAGATGGGCTGACATTACAGCGATGGCTCGCAGCTCACCCCAAATCTCCCCCAGGGGCCCCGTCCCCTTCCACCTCTTTGATCGTGCGCCATCCCTGCACAGTCGCGGCCTCCGTCGCCACCCGCTGCCCCCTGCTCGCATAGGCTGTTGGGTGCAGAGAGGTCACAGGGTTCACACACGTCACGCTCTGGCATCAGGTCTCCCAGCAACCCCCACCCGTCCTGTGCTGTCCATCATCCGAGTTGGTTTGTGAATCATGGGGATGTGTGTGGGTGAGCACGTGGCTACCCCCCCATCCCCCCCGGATCGTGTTTGTGTTGATGTTATGTAGATATGTATGTGTTGGCTTTGTTGTGTGGATGTATGAGTATTAATATCTGGATGTACACAGATGAGCGTGGCTACAGTAAGGATGTGTGTTTGTGTGCGTTTGTGTGCATTGGCAAACGAACGCGTGGAGTGACTCACGCACATGTGTGAATCTGCTCTGGCCCCTGTGGGCTGGGGTGTGTCACCCCTTTGTCTTGGCACCGCTAAAAGGGGGATGGAGCGGCCACACGATGTGTGGTGGCATCTGTGACATCAGCTAAACCCCTCCCCCTGCCTCACTCCCGCCCTCACGCATCACTTCATCTGAATTTCAGGTCAGAATCTAGTGACCAGTGATGCGACGCTGTGTTACCTCTCCCTGCCCACCGGATGGGTGTGAAAGGGCTTTGATGGAGTAATGGGCACATGCAGTACAATGGAGTTGTTTGTTTACCACCACGAGTTTCACCCAACGTCATTCAGTAGCGTTTGAGTCTACATATTACTCTGTGATCGATTGGGAAACCTGGTAACTGCACAGACTGTATCAACAAATACAAATCAGTGGCCGCCTTTAAAAGTGATGTCCAGTGCAGTGCCAGGGGGTCAGTAGTTCCTGGCAGAAGATTCTGCTGAAAATATTCTACCTGTCTACAAAGAAATGGAAAGTATCAGCTGACACACGATGATTTCCGGATCTTCCAGGTCTAGTGAGATCACTGCCAGCTAATTCGTCTATTTCATGCATGCATTCAGCACAGTATCTAATCTGTCCCTATATTTGTTTCTTGTCATGTCTTATGCTTGTCTTTGATATGACTACAAGACTACTGACTATATGAATCACGTCGAAACAGCTTTGTGTTGGAGAGCATGCAGTACTGTAAGCATAGGCATGGTAGTGGGGGGGGGTGGACCTGACTACTCAGGGCCCCAGTAGGGGGAGGGGCCCACAAACATCCTGATTTTGTTTTTTGCCATTTATAGGGGCCCACTGACATTGACAGTGTACAGGGCCCAGAATTTGCTGCTACGCCCCTGACTGTAAGTAGCATAAATATATATGCACCAATATTGTTTTTCTTTTATTCTGTGTCAAAAATGGATATGCGATTAAACTGCCAATATTGCCAACATATATTGCATGATAAAATGTACCTGTATTCAGATCTTACATGCTTGATAATTGTACATATTGTATGATATCATATAGTAGTATCATATAGTATCCAATGAGAAGGTGGATGCATGTGGTATTTGTGATGTGCGTGTGTGTGTGTGTGTGTGTGTGTGTGTGTGTGTGTGTGTGTGTGCGTGCATATGTGTGTGTGTGTGCGTGCGCATGCATATGTGTGCGTGCATGTGTGTGTGTGCTTGTGTGTGTGTGTGTGTGTAGGTGCGTCTGCTTGACTGGGTGCTGGACGTGGCGCTGATGCATTGTGACAGTGGGCACCCTGGCTGGCAGGCTCCCGGCGTGCACCACCATATTGCCCGGGTCCCCGGGGAGCAGGGATCAGCGCGCCAGCCTTGGCAGGAAGTGATAATAGGCACAACACGTCTTGCTTTCACACATTAAGGCGAGTGAAGGGTGACAGATCGGAACTGTGATACAGCCGTGTGGAAGGGAAGCAAAAAAGGAAAACACAGGAGGGCCGGGGCACAGGACGGCCATCTGAGGGAGAGAGAGGAGAGAGAGGAGAGAGAGGAGAGAGAGGAGAGAGGAGAGAGGGGAGAGAGGAGAGAGGAGAGAGGAGAGAGAGGAGAGAGAGAGAGGGGAGAGAGGAGAGAGGGAGAGAGAGGAGAGAGAGGAGAGAGAGGAGAGAGGAGAGAGAGGGAGAGAGAGGAGAGAGAGGGGAGAGAGGAGAGAGGAGAGAGAGGAGAGAGGGAGAGAGGAGAGAGGGAGAGAGAGGAGAGAGAGGAGGGGAGAGAGGAGAGAGGAGAGAGGGGAGAGAGGAGAGAGGGAGAGAGGGGAGAGGGGAGAGAGGAGAGAGGAGAGAGAGGAGAGAGGGGAGAGAGAGGAGAGAGAGGAGAGGGGAGAGAGAGGAGAGAGGAGAGAGGGGAGAGAGAGGAGAGAGAGGAGAGAGGGAGAGAGAGGAGAGAGAGGAGAGGGGAGAGAGGAGAGAGGAGAGAGGTCCCTGACCAGGGCACAAGTTGCTGCACAAAGACTTTAGTTCTTCAGCATATGCTGCTGCCAATAATATTTCAAGAGAATCCATAGCTATGAAGCTACTGGCTCTGTTCCTTGAATTTCACTACACTGTACAATGAAGGTTTGTTCCCCTATACTAGGTACAAATCGAGTATAAATAGGTTATATGAAGGTTATGTAAAGGTTATGGTTTTGCTTAAAGGGTTGTGAAACCTTCTTGATGTCAGGGTGCCCATTGGTCACATGGAAATCCCTACAGGACTTTCAGTGGTCCATAGGAAACCGATGTGCAAAAGCAGCTGTGCAGACAGCTGGCTGGTGACAAAGCCGTCCGCCGCTCGGCTGTGTGACTAGTGTAAAGGGAGCAAATGTGGCGACATTATTTTCTTAAAATAAAAATTAATAAAAATCAAGTAAGTATTGTGATCACGTACATAGCTGACTCCATAAAGCTGTTGTTGGATGTGTGGAGCTTTCTCTGTAAGTGTGCTTAGAAACCTTCTAGCTGCACTCATGGTTTGAGCTATGAGCCTATCTAGGATAGTATCACTAAACGTGCTCTGCTGGACTGCCACACTCCTCTACTGCTGCCCCTCTAGACTCCCAGCTCCTCTCCGCTCCTCCACTCCTCCTCCCCTTGGTTGGAAGTTCGAATGCAGGTCACAGCTCCATAATGTGTGTGATTGGCCCACGACACTTGCATGTTTACAGATCCAGCACCCGGCTTCCCAGTCCCTGCTGAACAGTGTACTGTGATCCCAACCCAGTTGCACTATTGCTCTTAACATGCAACAGACAGGGCAGGGGGGGAGATGGATTTTAACGCCCCTCCCTCCTTCCCAATCACCCAAACACTCATTGCCAGATTGCGTTCACCTGTTCCCTATTCCCTCTGCACACTGTTTAAATCCCACAGGTCTGCTGTTCCAGTGCCGTGCGTTGGGCTCACACCCTGAGACTGTCAACGACACGACACGACACGACATGACACGGCACTGCAAGAGCATCCGCTAAACGCCTTCCTCAACGTGCCTGAGAGCCTGGTAGCACCACACACACTTAGCTTACTCTTTGAGTTTATGTACTGTGCTACTGCTCTTTCTCTTTACTTTTGTCATTCTCGCTGCGTGGCATAATGGACAGATGTGGCCTTACCTGCCTCACCTCCTGCTCCCTCATTCACTCCGTGACAAATAGATTCTGGTGCTACTTGCATTGTAAGAGGACGTTGGCTTTTCTGGTGACAATGCTGCTCATGCACTAACATCTGGCCTGTGTAGCAAATACAGGCTCCTGACTCTTAATACCAAATGAAGAAAGTCAAGGGCAGTTAAGAGCCTGTATTGATCTTTAGAGTCTTAATGTTCATTAGTGCGTAGAGACACTTTGGATCAGTTTTTTGTCTTTAGTCTGAAGAAGGGTGCTAGTCTAACAGTGGACACTCAGTCTGTCAACGCAGAAGTGAGATCAAACTTAAGAAGCAGGAGATGGAAGGGGAAGATGAGGGAGGGGGACAGATAGGGAAAAGGGTGGATGAAGGTGGATGAAGGTGGATAAGGGTGGATGAAGGTGTATGAGGGTGGATGAGGGTGGATGAAGGTGGATGAGGAGGATGAAGGTGTATGAGGGTGGATGAAGGTGGATGAAGGTGGATGAGGGTGGATGAAGGTGGATGAGGGTGGATGAAGGTGGATGAGGGTGGATGAGGGTGGATGAGGCCTGGGTTCTCATGTCCTGACCTTGATGTCTGCTTCATACACAGTAACCATGGCACAGAAGAAGAATTAGAGACATTCAAAATAAAATAAAACAGAATTAAGAACCACACACAGAATCACAAAATAAAATAAATACATACTGATTCCTTCAAAACAAGAAATAAGAAAACAAGCAAAAATGTACCAATATGTACCATTTACCAAAATGAATGAATGGATGAATGTTTGATATATATAGCGCCTTTCAAGATACCCAAGGTCGCTTTACAATTTTAACACAGGTACAAGTCTTACACGACCAATCACACACACCGGCGAGAAGCGGCAGCCAATTGCGCACAACGTACACTGTACCTGCAACCACAGCCCCCCTGGGGACTGAATCAGGTGCAGGAAAGAAGAAAAAAGAAAAATGCAGGAACATGTACCAGAGCTCTGACCTCTCACTTAATTACTGTCATACACAATAATTCATTTGTGATTGCAACTGTTGGAATGTATTACCAATCATTTATAGGTATGGTGCTATCCAGCGCTGATGGAGAGTGGCTCCTCTTTATTAGTCTGGTTCTCCCAGGATTTCTTCCTTTCCACTGTCACCTATGGCTTGCTTATTATGGGATTATACCTGGTTTCAGCAAAGCTGCTTTGAGACAATGTCTGGCGTAACAAAATGTTGTAACACAATGCTCTTAATAAAATTAAATTGAAAATTGGATTTCTTTTTTGTTGTTGATGCAACGTAATGATTTTGATCTTTATATTGGGTTGGGTCGATGTGTGTTGGGTTGATGTGTGTTGGGTCGATGTGTGTTGGGTTGATGTGTGTTGGGTTGATGTGTGTTGGGTCGATGTGTGTTGGGTTGATGTGTGCATGTGATTTATGTGCCCTGTTTAAAGAGCCGTAAGTCCAGCAGAAGTGCATGCACCTCTCTGTGTGTGAAACTGGACTCATGGAAGGTAGGAGTGGGTGTTATTCTGGTCTGTCTGGCCATCTAGTGGAGTGCTTGGGATATACAGGGATAACGAAACTCAAGGAACAACAATGATGCAAACCAGGCAGACTGAAGGTTGACTAATTGCCTACACTTCTTTGGTCACTCAGTGCATGTGTACAGAAAGGTTCAAAAAGGTTATGTTACATAATTAACACTGCAAAAGTAACAAAAGGGCAAATAAGGACAGAAGCTATTTGTTCACTTTAACAAATTGCTTTTGAATCTGCTATTTTACCTCCAACTTTTAACATTTATATTGTGGAAGGAGACGATGGCCAGTAAGCAAGATTGTGATAACAGATAACATGCAATTGGTGCTGTGAGTAGGGGAAATGAATGAGACCAGAGTGCAACAGTGAAATGAAGACACGTTTTAAACTGACACATTTGAAACTGCCACTTTTAAACTGTCACTTTTAAACAGTTTGCTAACTTCTCTAGACAACACAGAATTTAGCCGTGGGCCTAGACTGAAGAGTGTGTGCCTGTTTGTACCCTTACTAACCAAAAATCACACAAAGATCAAAATACAACCAACTTTAGAATTCAGTACTTTGATGCAGTACCTTGCAGTACATTGAGAAAGAAACCCAAGTTCTCCCTACTAGCTAATATTACTACTAATATTTCCTTCTCTTGACTACTCTTCATTGAGATTTCTGCTTACCACCTCTCCATGATTCCTACACTCTGCTCAGGTCTTCAGAAAGGGGGCTCATTATTCTAGAGCAAAGCAGAAGACATCCATATCTTTAACATAAATCCCCTCAGTTCTTTCCCCCATCTATGATTTTATATTCACACCTCAAGATGTAACTGCAAGCCATAGTGTAACGTTATTTTAGTTATGAGAATGGAATAGTCTTACTTTTGAAGCTAATGGACAAAATCCATAATCACTAGGAATGATTGGCAGCAGAATCTGCAACATCTGAGGGCTGTCCTGAGATCAGTGATTCAAGCTAGATTTACCCCAAACCCAAATAAGTGTGCCATTGAACCGGTGGAATTACTATTTCTGGGCTTCCACTTGGGTCATACAGAGGTGTGTCCCCAAATTGATAAGACTGCAGTAATTGTAGACTGGGTGGTCGAGTGATGGAGTTGAGTGGTGGGGATATGTGACAACAGAAGTGTGGCCAAGCTTCATCTGCAGGGTGGAGATGCATCCTTGATGGACCATTGGGTAATTAAAATTGGGTGTACCTGTGTAGAAGATCCTCACCTCCTCAACATAGAGATTTCTACAAGGCATATAGAGACTCTGGAAACACAAAGCCTGTTAGACAGGGCTGTGAAAACTGACCAGATCCATTTGCTCAGGAAATATAGAGCTATCGCAGGAAATATAGAGCTATAGCAGGAAGTATAGAGCTATAGCAGGAAATATAGAGCTATAGCAGAAAATATAGAGCTATAGCAGGAAGAATAGAGCTATAGCAGGAAGTATAGAGCTATAGCAGGAAATATAAAGCTATAGCAGGAAATATAGAGCTATAGCAGGAAGTATAGAGCTATAGCAGGAAATATAAAGCTATAGCAGGAAGTATAGAGCTATAGCAGGAAGTATAGAGCTATCACTTCATGCTGTACCACTGGGTCATGTCACCTCTGAAGTTGTGAGAAATCCCCACACCATGCCAATGTGTCCATGCCAGCTTTAAGCTAGTGCCATGCCAATTCAAAGTCCATGCTATAGTGCTCTTGGGTTGGCCAGGGGAGTAACCACCGTCTCTTGGGGGAATCTCACTGTGCGTGAGATATATATATATATATATATATATATATATATAGAGAGAGAGAGAGAGAGAGAGAGAAATAGAGGCATGATAAGGTCTGCTCCAACATCCTGTCACAACTTCTCAATGGTGAAACCTGTATCACCCATTGCAGAGCATATCCAGGCATTCATGTCTACCCTTTATAAGAGATTGCACCAGTTTAAGGTTTTGAAATGTAAGTGATGGCACCAATCACATAGACGTTTGGTGCAGTTAAAGTTAACATGCATGTGCACTAATCCCTGCATTTCCGAGGCATTTTTATTTGTACCATTTCTGTGAGTCAAGTGAGGACTGAGTAGAGGTGACCTAGGGTTAGGGTTAGGGTTTAGGGTTAGGGTTAGGGTTAGGGTTAGGGTTAGGGTTAGGGTTAGGGTTAGGGTTAGGGTTAGGGTTAGGGTTAGGGTTAGGGTTAGGGTTAGGGTTAGGGTTAGGGTTAGGGTCAGGGTTGGGGTTAGGGTCAGGGTCAGGGTTAGGGTTAGGGTGACTGGGACACCACTAACCACTGGAATTTAACATTAAGCACTAGGACTTAGTCCCTCTTTATATACACCAATTCGCTGCGCTTGTGTCCAGTATATTACTGTGGCTGCAGATGGGTGAACTTGAGTCCCAGTTGAAAAACCTGCAGTGTAGAAACAGAAGTCTTGCACAGAAGCACTTTATTGTCAAGGGAGGTTCATCCTTCTGTGTGATTAAAGCCCCTGAATCTCTGCCTACAGCACTTTTTAGAGCAGCAACATCAAGTGAACCTTAAAAAGACAAAAAGTCTATATATTGAATTTTTATTTTTTAACTTTTATTGAATGTAACTTAGTTAAGACAGAATATATATATGGACCAATATAGGTCACATTTCATAAACGAAGTGATCCTAAATAAAAAAATTGCAAACCATTAGGGAAATCTCTGATGGTTTCTGTCATGTATCAGGAATTAATTGGAATTGGCATAATGGTGGTTGCCAATCGAGACCACTATTAACGTTTAGGTCATATTAGAGAAACACCATATCTGGAATGCAAAGAATGAGTCACAAATTTCTTTAGAATGTGATGTCAATCCATCAGAAAAATACAATGCATGATTCATATCCATTAGACACCATTACAAAACCACAGGCAATCAACAGAAACTTCTAATGGTAAGAATTTTATGCATACATTTTTTCAGCAGTGATATACTGCCTGCTAGCCAAATGCCTACATCTAGATGATTTTATAGGTATATAGGTATTCACTAAAATATGTTATTTGGTGGAGGAGGTGTTTTGTAAGTATGCTTTTTAAGATGCATTTGTTATCAGTACATCAAGGCAGTCATTTCTCTATGTGTCTTGAATGACGTTTTTTTACCCTATTAAACATGATGCCCTTTGTAAGTTCCAATTTGAGTCACTTTACAAGTCCCCCCATGAGAGAAAGCTGGTGATCATCAGGTCAGAAGTACTGCTTACAAACACAAGTGCTGCACCATTTTATACAGACCATCATCTCTCTGCTCTCTACTATGATGCAGGAAGTGTGGAAACGATCCAATTATTCCAGTTCCAACAGAAGCTTGTAGGACTGCCCTCACTGCTAACAGGAGGGCATTCCACCACTCATTCCAACCTCTCTCATCTTTGTTCACAAACTTCTGAAGCAAGTCATTGAATAAGGTCATCATTTGTAGGTCATAGACACTCCTGTAAGGTGTGAATTATCTTACAGGATAATGATTCAGGACATTCAGGAAGAAAGCTTCTGCAACACCACAAGCAGGGATGCTACAGAGCAGCGCTGCTTCTGGGTATTGCATTGCGTATTCCACCAGGACTAATACAAAGTGACGACCTTGTGCATTCACTTCAATGGACTGATGGGATCCGTATAAGTTTTTTTCAGAGTGGGCCTAAATTACGGGAAGGGTGTGCAACTGCGCTCTGGGAATAGCCGGGGGATTAACCGAGTGACGTTGGTGGCATGCAGCACCTGTGTACACTGCTTCAGATAACATGGCAATATAACTGGGGGAGGGGGAGGATGTGGGAGGCGAGACATCACGTAGAACGTCTGTTTTGCGGCACTATGTGCAACTGTGCTGAAGCTCAAGAAAGCTGGAACAAAACTTTGATTCGTGTGGTACAAGTACCGTATGCATGGAAGTGTGTATACATGGAAGAGTGCTAAGCCAATCAGAGTGCACCTGGCAGAACGCTGGCACTGTGGCTAAGTGAAAGTATAATAGATTTCAGACTATCCATGTATGTGTGGGTGGAGCATTTGTGGCTGAGGCAGGGTTTAAATTGGGTTTAACCTGGCTATTATCAATGAGACACAGGTGCAACCAGTTTTGCAGATTCATCTGGGTTGCCTCTACCCTGCAGATGACTCTTCCTCACCCCCACTGCATTAAAATGAGGCAAAGCAAAGTTATTTAGACGAAAAAAGCCATGTTGTTCTTCAGTTCAATCTCATAAACAGTCGACTTTCTGGGCCTGTGGGATACTCAGGCCTCTTAAGGTAGCCTTCCATCCAGTCACCCATAAACAGAACCTCACTGAACATTCTGCATATTTAATTAGTCTGACAGTCAGGCAGTCTGATTAAAGCTTAGCAAGAAAATGAGACCTTGGATACTTGCAAAACCCTTACATCACTTAGAAAATCCTTACATCACCTTACATCACTTAGAAAAGACTTAAATCACTTAAAGCATCTCGGGGTGAATAAAATCCACCAGAAAAGCGTGAGAAACCTTCAACAACGTACAACGTACTGTAAGTCCTGATATATGCACTAAATGCACTAAAAGGGGATTTCCTTCTGCAGATATGTTAATGTCTAAGCCTTCAAGGGGTGCAGACCACAGTAACATCTTCCTCCAGGTAAATATGGTATTTAACTAATATATGAAACTGTTATATTTTGGTATGGGCATTATATCTTCCTCTCTAGGTATTCTCTTTTGTCTAGACACAGGGTTCTCATGTGTTCACAGGATTTGTTTGTCTGCCAGACAAAAGGCAGAGGAGACTGATGTGCTGTGCTGATTGTAGCTGTCCATTTGCCGTGGTTTGGCTGTGTAAATATATATACATGTAGGACTTTGTAGCGTTACAGTCGCCACTTCTGAGTCAGAGATGTGGTTGTGGAACAAAAGATCCAATACAAAAGAACAATGCAAAAATATATATTGTGTGAAGATGAAAAGTCTGATGAACTAACAATTAACTTTAGCTACTCTTTCATTTGTTCAGTGAAGATTAAGCGCATACTGGAGATGTACTGACACATACCCTCATTAAATACCGTAGCTGTGATACAGCCCATTTAGTTACGTGAAGTGAACTGATGACACTTTCAAGATTGTAACTCTCTGTGTGGGTATGTTGTTTCAGTAATGATGAGCCATACACACATGCTGCTTGAGCTGAGCTACGATCAAGGTCAAGGTCATTCCAAAGGTCAACTAAATGTGTTTTTCAGCACAAAGAATTACCTCAGCAGTTAGAGACTGGCCTAAAATAAAGTAAAATAAGGGGAAAGTAATAAATAATAAATAAAGTAATAGAGTCCCATATTTATTTCATTCAATAATTATGCTTTAAAAAAAATACTTTAATTATCCTAATTCCTACTCATTTGAATATAGTATAGGCTTAGGAATATAGTATAGGATAGGCTTTTGATATTAACATTCATGGCCATAGTAGAAATTGTCATAGCTAGTAACCTTTGTTTGAACCGCTTTTGCTAATCCTATAGCCATGCAGATAAATGGGTGGGGTGCAATGGGTTTATTTTTGCTTTTCTTGGAAAGTAATACCTTCTTATTTATAGGCTTGCGTTAGTTTGATCTTTGACTGCTGGGTTTGGGTGTGTTCACCTTTACAGCTGTGTATCTTTTCTCTATGCGTGTACTCTCTGCATGTCCAAGAAGAAAACAGTGACACTAAGAACAAATGAGAGAATGAGAAGAGAGAGAAGAAAGTGGGTGGGAACAAGGGAGAGAGAGCATACGAATTGCTTTCTTGAATTATGTGGTTTTGAGCAGCAGAGGGGTGGGTCATCCTGTGAAGCTTGCACGTGTGTGTGTGTGTGTGTGTGTGTGTGTGTGTGTGTGCGTGCGTGTGTGTATAAGAGACAGAAATGGAGAGATGTAGAACAGAAAGAAACAGATTGGCAGTAGAAGTGTAGAGGGGAATTTGGAAGAATACTTTATATTCAGTAAAAAGATTTTATTGCATAGTAAATTAGTAAGCATTACCTGTAGTATTTAGAGATGAATGTGTCAATCCATTATCTCATACTAAATTAGTGATCATACCTTAAGGAGAAATAAAATAACTTGCAGGGGTTCGCATAATCTAAGGTGTGAGCTGAACTGTTTAAAATTGACATACATTTTACAGTACAAAAATTGTACAACTTTTATAGTATATGTTTATACTTGAAAAAACTAGTTTTTAGTGCTATTAGTCAACAATCATGACAGCCAAGCAAAGGAAGTGCAAGTTTGAGTTTATTTACCATAGTATTTACAGAGAGAAAAATCAGAAACATTAGGCATGTATTTTCGATGTCGTTGTTTTTATTTCCCTCAAGTCCCTCATTGCTATCACAAAAATATTTCTATGGTTACCCATCATTAGTGTTCTCACTGTTCTGTCACTGATTTGGCGAGTCATCACACTGTCTCTGTGGAAGCGTGTAGTACACTGGGCGGCAGCCACGTTCACAAAGCTTTATCCCCTGAGTTATTTAAGAATATCACAAGGTAGTCACACACAAAATTACAGACTGAAAGAGAAACCACTGAGATGTGAAAAGAGATGACTTTTTTATGGAAAAGTGGTGAATGGGGAAGATTAAACATCAGCAATAGCTCTTTAAATAACTCCTGAGTGAATTCTTTGTGAATAGTGGCTTGGGTTTTAATTCTGCAGTTTTGTGGATGAAGGTGCAAGTCTGATTCTACGCTGATGTGACGTGTGCTCTACACAGTGCCAATACAGTGTCAACATAGTAGACACACTGCCTGTGTTTGCACTGGTCTGTATGTCACAGCCACATCTAATGATGCATTTAGAAAGTTCAACTTTGCACTTTATCTTCTACATATAAACATGTTGTGCCTGGTCAAAACTTTTCACAGAGAAATATACATATATGTAGCTGTTGTTTTTGTTTTCAAAACTCTCTTTGGTTGGCGATAGTGTACTGTAATCTCTAAACCTCTTGGTTACAAATATCACTATAGCTGTTGGTATTCTGTGACACTGAGCCTTTTCTGTGATGCTGAGCCTTTGAGCAAATCTTTGAGCACCACAATTGTTTCAACTAACAGACCACTAATCTGCCTTTCATCACTTTGCATGCTGTTGTTCTCAGTCATTGTTTTGCATTGCAAATTTCTCCCCAGCTATTCCACAGCTACTTGGCAGTCAGCGGAACGAGTTTGCCTGCTCCTGGCTTTATTTGGGCATGTGACGTCGCACTTGGGGAGCCAATAGTGTGATAGCTTTGTGCCACGTTCCCTCTTTGGTTAATTGGGCCGTGGCTCTGCCTGTTGACAAAGGCCGTCAAATTAAGACAGCTAGTAGCTAGCAAGGTTCACCACACAGTACAGTGCACACACAGGAAAGAGCTGCAGGAAAGGGAGCTAATTAAAAAGTTTCACTTCATTCTTGTCATATGGCCTCCATGCTGTTTTATAGCAGTACATGAGATTATTAATCAGCAAACAATATCTTCCTCAACACACCTCCCCGGTGAGCTTGCGAATGATCTATTTACACTGTAGATCTTACAGGTTAATACACTTAAATTCCTTTAAATACAGGTCAAGTATATGTACAGTACATACAGTTACGCATTACAAATAAAGGTGTTTTGTGATTTGGTCAGAAGAAAGAACTGCTATTACTTCAAGTGCGTCTTAAATGATTTCATAGTGTTTACCCATAAGGTCCAGCTAAAAATGAGCCATGGTTCAGAGTACCGACTCTTCAGAAGATAAAATCCATGTTTATTTAATAACTGTCTATGGAATCCATAGTAGCACTGTCTTGGAACCATGGTCCATTTTGTTAGCCTTGATATACAGTTATACTGTCCATAAACTTGTGTGAAAGAATTAATCATTACATCAGGACTCAAAACTGTGACACAATGATGATCTAATATGGTCCAATAACAAATGTTTGTCGGTTTCTTTAGAAAAGGTCTGTAATCTGCACATACTGGTAAGATATTCTTTGTCCAAGGACTTTTATCCCATACACAGGAAGACCAACAATAAAGATGCAGTTTACATATTATCTATATTAGAATATGAATGACATATATAGGTATAGTTTTGTTAAAGGGAAATTCTACCAACCCTAAGGTGTAATTAATAGAGACTTTTGGGAATATTAAAAAATAAATGACATCTATAGGTCCTTTTTTGCTTTGTTAATATTTGTAAAGGTAAACGGGATATTAAGGGCTTGTATAAAGTGCTGAAGTTCAAATAATATTTAAACCTACTTAGAAATGTAGTCATTGGCCATTTGTCCCATAACCCTCCATGGCCCTGATGCCCTGCCCTGCAGGACACCCTCCTGACTACAGTCAATCAGTCTTTAAACAGTCACTCATCAGAAACATTATCTACATATTGTGGCCCCTGTATGCACATCTATGGCAATGACTAAGGATAAGTAATGAAGGATCATGGGACTTGTAGTTTAAAATACAGAAGAGAGTTTGGATATTTCACTGTATGTATTATGACTGTTCTATGGTTTCTCAATGGTCCATAGACTACAAACACTCTATGGTCATTCTACAAATGCAAACCTATTTTCAGACACATGTTACAGTAAAAAAGAGTCTACCACCTCAAAATTTTATCAAAGTAAACAGGAAGAAAATTCAAGGTAAGGTGGAAGGCGCCTTTTGTCAACTCTCAGTAGCATTCAGTACTCATTAATGTATTCAGTTGTAAGAAAAAGATGCCTCTTGAATTACCTGGATTACATGTGATTTGATCACATGATCTTCTTCTAAGCCAGTCTTATTTGCCAAAACTTCAAAATGGAAGAAGTTTGTGAACCTCTAGGAAAATAGATTTTCTAAAAGAGGGTAACTGGAGTCAGGTGTTCCTGAGTCTACCAAAAACCAAACACTAAACAAAGTGGTACTCACTGTGAGGATACCACAGAGGAAACCACTGCTCTTCAACAAGCCATTGTTGTCTCAAGTTTGCTAAATCTACACAGTGTTATATTTGGAGACATTACATAAAACACTGCATTACACCCAACATCAAAACCTCAAGCTCAACCCCAACTCTGAAACATGGTGGATGGAGCGCTGATGGGACAGTTTTGCTGCCTCAAGATCTGGATGGCTTCCAGTCACTGGGAGACCAATGAATTCCAAGCTGGATGAGAAATTTCAGAGTATTTCAGGGAATCTGTATGTAGGTGATGTGAAACACAAAAGACGTTGATTATGTTGCGGTATGACAGTAATCCAAAATATGGGCGCAACTTCAGAACTTCAGCCTCAAACAGAAGAACATCAAAATTCTCCAGTCAGGGTCTGGCCCTCTACACCTCTGAAATGCTGCTCTGTTATCTGATGCAGGCTGTTCAATAGGTACATCCAAAAACTGCTAGTAAACTACAAACAGGCCAAAATACCTTTCAACTTCTCGGGACCGATCAGCGGTTTTATTACAGGTACTGTGAAGGAAAGAGGTACCGCTGGTATTGGTGTTCATACGCTTCCTCCATTATCATGATTAAACTATTTTGCTGATTAAAGATATGGCACTGCAAATTGCTGCGTGTGTTATTTGCGAAATAAATAGGGTATTTTTTTTTTTATTGTTGTGATCTAAGTAACAATAACACAATATTCTAGGTGTCATTTATACAGAAATATAAGTAATCACAAAGGGTTCATGGAGTTTTTCTTGCAAATGTACAATGCACTGCCAAAACAAAATAACCCCAATATCACCAGGATCTGTCCTGAGCTTACAATCCCATGGCTACTCCTCAACTCAGCAAAACCTGTAGGAGCTGTTAATAAGTATTAATATAGGACCAGTAGAGAGTGCAGTGGGGTGTGAGGGTGGTTGGGGTATCAGATTTTGCTGTTCTCCAGGTGCGAGTCAATGTGCTTGATCAGAGCATCATCAGGGTAACCGACGGGGAAGATCAGGTGGCAGAGGGGGCAGCTCCTGACGTCACTCTCCTCCTCCGTCTCCATCCACAGCTGCAGACAGCACGGCACGGCACATTGATACAACTCAGAGTTATTGAACAGTTTAACACCACGACGCGTTATATCGATAAAGTAAACCTTACTTTTACCACGTAATATAAAGTACATTACTACTTTATGATGTTCAACTTCAGAGAATGAATACGCAATTTAATTTGTGTTACGGGGTTCACACCATGCACTGACAGGATGCTCACATTGATGGAAGGCCAGGACTGGGCTTGCTCTGCATGCAGGTAACCAGACGGGTGGCAGCTTAGCGTGTTGGGGCGTGCTGGTATTGGAAAGGCAGAGCAGGAGGCAGGGCCTCTCATGCCAGAGGTGGGGCCAGAAGCCCCCAGCGTCCGCGGGGGGCTGATGGGGTGGGGGCAGGTCCACTCCTCCTCGTCCTCCGAGGAGTGGGGCGGTTGTGGAGCGGCGTGCAGAGGTGCCGGCCCGGGCGGAGGCTCGTAATGGAGATGGGACAGTTCCGAGTGCTGGAAGGACAGCTCCCTGGAGTGTCTCGGGGACTCAGCCATACCACCCTCTGCTGCGCCCGCCTGGAGCCCAGGGTGGGAGCCTCGCCTCTGGGCCAG